>CM060268.1:20980739-21014910 GCA_030684275.1 Acipenser oxyrinchus oxyrinchus
AACTGAGATTTAAATATATATATATA
Organism: Acipenser oxyrinchus oxyrinchus; assembly: GCA_030684275.1. Classification (NCBI taxonomy): domain Eukaryota; kingdom Metazoa; phylum Chordata; class Actinopteri; order Acipenseriformes; family Acipenseridae; genus Acipenser; species Acipenser oxyrinchus. Next base: position 20,980,766 of record CM060268.1, read on the forward strand.
TATATATATATATATATATATATATATATATATATATATATATATATATATATATATATATATATATATATATATATATATTAATTCATGACCAAACATTTCAATGTGGAAATGAGTCTCATGCATGGGTCTTGGTGGAAGTGTTACTGAAGAAGCAGAAGCTTTGCCTTCCCTCAACACTGGAGGATACCCATCACTGCTGAAACAGGTGGAAATACCCACAAGCAACCTGCAAATAAACGGTTTACCTGTCTCCTTTCTCAGACTACTGGTTAACTTTCACAGCAATAAAACTGAAAACACACAAACGTACTAATGACTATAGCATTCAGTGGGCAAGGGGTCTGAGTTTCTTCCAAGGCACAAAAGTCAACATGCTTCTGTTAGGTCTTCAAAACGATCATGCCAACTCATTGTGGAACGCCACGATGTAAATTACTACTGTTACGTATGTATTAGAATGGTTGTTCTACTGTACATTCTTTCCCGTTCAACCCACAATGATGTCATGCCAGTGATGGCCATGCGGTGTCTCCGATACCTTGAGGGACCGTCTTGACCTTGAACGAGCTTCTCCCATGGAGCCAATGGTGTCCATAAAATTCCACACGGCCGCATCCTTCCTCAGTTGCTCCTCAGTCAAAGTTGAATCTTTCTAATAAACGCAGCAGGTACCTTATCACTGGTAAGATGCAACATTGCCCGACATGAAGGCTTCCATATGAAGCCTGTTAAAATCCACCTACCTCTCGTTAGCTTCAATTGTCACTGCTCATGTGATGCACATTACCTCAAAGTGATGACAAACTGGATAAGAACCTTCACTGCTATGCGTTTTTGTTGGAATCACAAGGACGTAAACATAGGATAACCATTCCAAGTTTTAGTCACACCTACAATTCGTGAGCTCATTAGTAAAGCCTAAAATGGATTAACCCGCTACACAATTCGAATCAGCAGGAAGGCTTGGAGTGTTCCTAACAAGATCGTTCTTGCTGTGAAAGTCATTCCAACCCCTGGTCCCACACTATTAGTGTCTTCTTATATTTTCACCATGAAGTTGGCTATCAAAGCATTATTACTATTAATCTAAAAGGGAAAAACCAATTGGTAATGCTACTAATCTATCAATAAAATAACTATGGACTGCATCAGGATCCTTGAATAAACACACTGAATATTTTTCCTAGATTGATAATTTGTTTTTCCATTAAGAAAAAAAAATACATGGTGTAAACTTAGCACTGTAGTTTGGAATAATGTGTTTAGTCCAGTTTAAGTGTCTGAGAGTCAAATGAATACAGAATCCCTGGACAATATGAGGAGCCTAATGGCTTTAAGCCCTCTTCTGGTTTTGGGGTTCACATAATATTTCCTTGACCAGTACTATAAACACACTTGCAGTACAGGTAGTGCTTAAGCTTTTTCATACACATGAAATCTTTCTACAATATTACTCATTTAAAAGGCTCTGTCAAGGCTTGATATACAATATAAAGCTCAAATAATCTGCATGCAAGACAAGTCCAGTACAAGCATTTAGGGTGAATAAAAACAAACACCACTATACTTTCTCAGGTTGAATCAGACTTTCAAACCCTCAAAAGCATCTTGAGAAATCTATGCATTGTACACCTTCCCTCAGACATGCTCCAGTACAATCTATGCATTGTACACCTTCCCCTCAGACATGCTCCAGTACAAACACATTTGGTGAGGGAATTATCATTTTGATCCATATCGCCCTTTTAAATCTCTCTTAAATACAGCGGAGGCTTGCAAATTATTCCACTGCACTGCCTAGCCTTCAGTTTTCTTGAGCTAATGTTTAGAGGGCTCTTTAAAATAATGATATGTGGGTGCAACCTGAAAAGTACATTTCCAAACATGCGTTTGCTAGCAGACAGCTTGCTCATGGCTTAAGGTCGACAATTACCCAGTAATCTGACTCAAGCAATTGAAAGGAAACTGTCATGAAAATTAGCCTTGGTTTGGCATCTGAAAACAGACTCAAGCCATGGAAATGCAGCCAGTAAGGAACACATGCTTCTACATGTCTCCAAAGCCAGGCTCACAGAAACATCAGTACAAACCAGACACACTGTTTTACCTTGTGTGCTCGCCTCATACTGGCAAAGAAAGCCTCCCTCTGAAGAACCAGACACAGTAGAAAGCCACACAGAAAAAACGTAAAATGGAGAAAGTCACATCTATGATTTTAGGCTGCTGAAAATTGGGATGCTTGATTCTGTAAACTAAGAATAAACCTGTTTAAACTAACATACTTGGCATGTTTGAAACCATCCCATAATAAGAACCTTGATTATAGTGTTTTTTATTTGTAGATATATTTTACATGCACATTTTTTGTCTAGTCAAGAGTCTAAATGCTTAATCTTTGCCTCTATTACCACACCTATTGAAATGCATTAAAAAAAAGATAAAGTATTTTTTTTCTAATTATTTGTAAACATTATCACTAGTTCCCTCATACACGCAGGCATGCTGTAGATCTTTCCAGCAGTACACTATAAATACAAATGTTTAAACTAGCAGACCTCAAGAATCAACAGTTTCAGCTTTCTAAAAGCAGCCCCTTACCTTTTACTTCCTTTAATTCAGAAGTTCAAACAGGACTATTGCTCAACGTGTCTGCCGTGTAACTGACTGATACGCTGAATCAAATTGTCACAGACAAGCCGCACATTTTCCATTGTATTGTGGCTGGTTTATCTCTGAATATCGGCACCCAATTGGTTGAATTAATTTCTGAATAACACTAAAAAATTCAATCAAAACTGCTGAGCTTTCAGCAGATTCTTCAAATGGATTCAAACCCTGAGGTAAGTACAGCTGGATTCAACTGTATAGACAATGGCAATGGAAGAAGTTTCACATCATGACTTGGAGGTAAACCAAGTTATCCCTGTTTTAACCCGGACAAAACCCATTATCTGAAACGTTTGTCTACCTAAGTTGGTTTCCACAATTGCACAGCTTCAACCATGCATACTTTGTTGGAGAGTTAACATGAGCCACTGAAACAGCAAAGCACTGTTAAGAAGCTAAAGTGCTGCTGAAGACTACCTTGTCTCCCTGGAGGTTCTCTGAAGTTGCCAATACAATGCCTCCTGGCCCAGCTGTCCGGCGGCTGTATGACAGCTGAGTGCCGTCAGTGGCGACTTCCACTGAGAATCCAGTAACGATGCGTGTGCTGCGTTGCCGGTTCACCAGGGCAAAGTTGTGGAAGTTTCCGGGAGAAAATGAGGTGGAAATCTGAAGCAAAAAGATAAGGTAAAGAGGATTTTCAGACAAGTCAAAGCCAATTACCATTGTATCCATTTTAAAACCACACATTTCCTCATCTTGTTTGGTTTATCCTAAAGAATACCTATTAAAACGGTATTTGAAACTATTTTAATTTGAAAGTTTTCACCTTGGCAAGCTCTTAAACTTTCATGCAATGAGTTTCCAACCTTCACTCAAACCCCATTCTATCCCTTCTCACCAGGTCTCTGTAGTAAGAGGAGCTGATACACTGCTGAGTCACTCCCATACAGAAGCAGGGTAGGCAGCCCTCCCGCACAGCAGCACTCAGGTGGAAGTGCCCAACTTTGCAGCTACTGCAAGTAGGGCCCTCTGTGTGCATCTGCAAGAAACACAAATCTCCTAAATATTCCACCTTTGACACCACTGTTCTCTACAGTCACACTCGTGATTAGAATGGCGTTGTAAATGCACAGGCAATTAAAATAGTTCATATTTCTGGAAAACAAAATGAGAATACAGGTTAGCTGTTGCATATGTATGGAAAACAAACTATGGGGAGGAAGAATAGATTAAATGTATTTAAAATGCAAGTTTAAAACACAGAGATGTCCTTACCTTGCAGAGGCATTGGCCATTGGCATCACATCTGTCACTAGCACTTCCTCTGGGGTCACAACGGCAATCTAAACCGAGAAATAAGAAATCAGCAATCTTTCCCGAAGAAAAAACAACACAAAACAAGTCTGTGCTAACCGCTACATTTTTATACAGTACATTATATTTGACAGACAAAACCAACTATATAAACATCCAGACTATGATCTAAATGTCATACAACATTGCTGAGAAACATTGGAAGAGTAGTTATAAAATTAGCAAAATTTCAGTATCTGTTAAAACATTAACAAAAGATACTTATCGTCAAAAGTCATTTAGTTTTTACAAATTGTATATTACTGTTTTTTTTTTTTTTTTTTTTACAAACGCTATTTGGTCAGTTTGTATTCATTTCATCCAAAACCTACAAATTTATTCCAAGAACGCTCGGTATATAAATATCAGTGCGATACAAGGCTTTCTATTTAATGTACAGTCGTTTACACTGTCTCTCAGACCGCTGTTACAGTAGCATTCACAGTAAACAGAACTTTAAATAAAAAAAATGATATGTAAATGGGCCTTGCTTATGATTTGCATGTTTAAAGCTGTGTCTCTTTCGGTCAATTCCAGGTCCTTGTTTAAACACACGTCCTTAATTACTGAATTGAACCTCGATATTCAGGAGCTGGTTGAAACAAGGCGCAGGTTTGGAATGGACAAAGAGCTACAAGTAGCATCGAACACTCGACAAGAAAAGTGACAGTGAACTTCAGAAGCTGGCAGTCAACTAATCACACACTTCGATTTCAAAGCAGCAGTAAACAGTCCTGTTTTTGTGTGTTTAAAGTGTACTCTAGTGGCAAACTAGCAATGTGAGTATGTTACCTGTATTCAGCTGTTTGAACAAGGTAAGATTTGCAATCCATTACACAGAAATGCCATTTCAGAACATTAATTATTTAAACATTCAAAAGATGTTTTAAAATATAAAGCACCAGCAAAGTGTTACCAAACAGTATAATCAGAGAACCAGACATTACCCGATACATAATATATACCCGTGTGTGTGTGTGTGTGTATATATATATATATATATATATATATATATATATATATATATATATATATATAGTTAACTATTTTACTTTGACTACTCATTCTACCCCTACAAGTTAGCACCACTGGGTGAAAGGAACTAGCCAACACACGTCCCTAGAAGCCACTGAAAACTACGACACTATGCTTCCCACATGGGGGCACAGAATTATTTAAAAACACGACAAACAGACACTGCCGTTACCATTCCGTTGTTATTCCGCTCCTGCTGCACGGCCGTCCCAGGAGTGGATTCCCAGAGTACCCTGCAGCACACCTAAACAGACATTCCACAGTTAAGAGCAGTTCCTAGCAAAGGATCATTGCATCTACGGTGGATAATATGATTCCAGTCACAACTTGATAGTTTTTGGTGGGTGGTTGGGACAATGGTTAAGTGACTCTAACACCTTTTTTTTTTTTAACTTCAAATCGTGTGCAGTCAATTATAATAGGAGGGTGGTTGTGTTTTATCCTTTATTGTCTCCAATGATAATTATGGGGTAATCCCACGAAGCACTTTTAATCAAACAGTGAGTCAGGACTGTTACCAAACTAAATTGAAGCCTTTTTGACATCCATCTCTTCCATGCCAGGACAACAGAGTACTATCATGCATCATGTTTATAAATCATAAAACACAGTGCCCTTTAACGTGCAGTAAAAACATTATTAACACATTATTAAAACAAAAAGGAAGGTTTCTTCTTTATACCAATGCCCTTGCAGTACCCATGAAAGCACCGGTTTGTCCCAACATTCATAAGCATACATGGATGCACATATACAGGTACAGCTGACTACAGAAGACACGTTCTACTTGCACAACGACACACCTGTAAGGAGATAAGAGACAGCAACAGCGGCTGCTTACACTCTGAGCAGCTACTGTTGTACTCTGTTCATATTATAGCCAATGTGTTTAACAGTGCAACACAGAGCATTTTAATGTCTGTCTGCTAGTAGTTTGTTCACAGCAAGTGGTATATTTCAGCTACATTTGAGTTATAATACAAGGTGGCCCCTGGGTGTAAACGTGCCAGAGGGCTGGTATGTTCTATCTCCATTTCATTTTCAATGAAGACACCTATTCCCATCCGACAAAGTTTAGAACTATTCCATTATTGAGAAGTCTTTTGTACAACACAACTGAAGGAATCTGAACACCAAACACTCTAATATAAAGTTAGCTCAGTTTGCCAGCATTTAAAAGTGGAACAACTCCAATTCCCAGTACAAAACATCAACAAACACAACTACTCCAAAGCAACCCCAACACAAGTCTCTGAATTCTGACACAAAACTGATGACTTAAGAAATACACATTTCACAGCAAATAGTGTGAAGCCCAGTCCCAAAGCTTTGCAAAGCGGAAACAGTGGATAGCGCACATTGCAGGTTTAGTGGGGTTAAAGTTCCCTTACCTGTTCACATGAAGCTCTTCTGTAAACCAGACTGTACATCAATGAAACTAAAAACGGGACTCCAAGAAGCACTCTTTCACACTTTGTGTCATGCAATAGTGAATACTTAAGCAGGAAGTACTCTATTCTAATACAATCTTGAACTCAGTTAAGTAATTTATAATATAGGGCATCAGTGTGGAGTAGTGGTTTGGGCTCTGGACTCCTGACCAGAGGGTCATGGGTTCAATCCCTGGTGGGGACACTGCTGTTGTACCCTTGAGTAAGGTCTTGAGCAAGGTACTTTACCTAGATTGCTCCAGTAAAAACCCAACTGTATAAATGGGTAATTGTATGTCAAAATAATGTGTAAAAAAATAATGTAATTGTATGTAAAAATAATGTGATATCTTGTAACAATTGTAAGTCAGCCTGGATAAGGGTGTCTGCTAAGAAATAAATAATAATAAACAAGAGATGACCACAGGTTTGCTACAGCTTACCATATGTTTGCAAGCATCTTCACCAGTATTTAGACAATAATAATTAAAGCTAGACATTTTATCTCAATGTGACACGGCCATCTATGTTGAGGTAATGCCCACTTACAGAGTTCCTGATTGGTGAATGAAAGTTCTTGGGTTTCCAATTAACACTTTCACATTTTTGATACATGAGAACCATTTGACTACTGAAGCATATGCTTCATCTGTCTAGAAAGCAAGTCTGGGGATACACTTCATCAGTTATCCTTAACTGTTGAAAAAACAAAACCAAAAAACGTGCATCATTGCTCACCAGATACCTGAACTAGGGCTACTGATTTTCCATTCTGGGGAACAGCAAATTCAGTTTTTCCAAAATGACCAATTCCATTTTTCACCATCACTTTTTCTATTTTAATTTTTTAAATAATTAAAACATGGAATTTTAACACTATAATGTTGATGGTTAAAAAATAATAATTACCACAATTCTTTTTTTTATTAAAGCCAAGATGTGTAATCAGACTCTTGTTGCTGTAATAGGAAGTAAAGCACCTGAACACACTTACATGTCATAATGTTTATAAACATCATTTGGTTCACTGCTGTGTATCACCCGATTGTAATTTAAATAGCACCCCCTGTAATGTAATACATAATGAATTGTCCCAATGGTTTCTTTGCTAATTCTGCCTTGTTATTTGCAAAATTTAACAAGAGGTGTGTCTCCAGACAGAATGTCTTTATGAAACAAACGGTGTGCAGTGTAGTGACTACATCCTTTACACAGTAAAGCGAGCAATTTCCTTTAAGGACTGTAAAGCAAGAAATAGCTTTGAGCTTCACCGTCGGATAATATAATTTAACTAAAAATGGTTTAACATTGCTAATTACAGCTTTATTAGATGCAGGTAGAGTGGAAATAAAGAAGCTAAACAATAATGAAAAAAACAATTAATTTAGCTTACTTCCTTCGGAAATACCCCACCATCCTCATGTAGATAATCAGAAAATGTTTTAGCTCTGTCTTTTTCTGAAATATTGCATTTTTTCTTCCTCGTTGATGCAGTTGCCATGTTGAGTTTTAGCACAGACACGCGAGTGAAGTCACATGATGAATTAACTCAACTTGGCTGGGTGTAGTGCAAAAAAACAAACAAAAAAAACACAAAACCAGAGTGGCGAGGAGAAAAAGACAACACTTTTCCATTCCCAATGCCTAATTCCAGAAAATCAGTAGCCCTATTGAACATTCAATCGTTTCATGAATTTCCACTCTGTAAAATCAACCCAAAAATCAATGAAATCACTCTTATATGGTAGATAGACTTATTGTGAAAGGTAAACTAAGAAATGTACATATATGTAAAATACATATTTACAAAACAATTGTCAAAACTTATCTACTGTGCAATGGACTTTAACATTGAAATGTTCAGGAAGTCCTATTTATTATAGCGTTTTGAAGCCTCCCCTTCAAACTAAATTGTTCATTCCAGCAGAACTCTGACTAGTACAGAGCAACAAAATATATGTTTTGAAAATACATTTATTACAGCATTAAAAATGTTAAATCTTTTAATACAATAGCTTTATCAAAATGGACAACACAAATGCAACTGAAAATCAAAAATAAAAGATAAGAAGAATTACGTTTATGAAACACCAAACAATAAAATTGCTGTAGAAAACATTTTAGACGAATACGCTGCATTGGTCATACTAAGAAACTGATGGTGGAATTGTACGGGCAGGGAATATTTTAGAAAATATTAAACTAAGAACTAAACTAAAATGGCATGCAAAAGCTGTCAAAGCCTAGAGTACTTAACTTTGATGTAGATACTACATAATATTAAAATATGTAAGTAGCTTTGCTTGTATAACACTAAAACTGTGGTCAAATTAGCCTAAAGTTCATATTTATTTTTAGATTTAAAAAAATAAAATAAATGTAAGGTAGTTGTTAGAATTACTTGACTGACTTCAACAATCAAATAAACCTCTGTACATAGACTTGGCAGATGATACTGCATAGATCCCAAATATAAAACCTGAACTTGTTACGTCGTGAATCTGGAAGGACAAGACAGGGGCAGCTGAGGTAGACTTTTATGGACCTTTGCTCATGGCCAGGCCTAGCTGGGACTGCTACTGGAGTGCCAGTAAACTATGCAAGTTTGTGCCTGGCTGCATCACTTGAAACAAACACTATCCCTGTATCCAGTCCTGGGTTTCAGTATTACACTTAATTAAAGTGCATTATTCAACATCAGGAGCCAGGGTTTGATGTTAAATAAATTGTTCCTCCATTAAAGAGGCATTGTTCCTCCATTAAAAGATACATTAGTCAACCTACAGGTGGGATGCAGTGATAAGTGCGTTCAGTTCAGAACACATTTACCAGGGGCTGGATGGTGTAAACTCCTGGCACCTGGTATTTTAATAGTAATATATTAAAACAAGGAACGTTCTGAAATCTAGGACAGGTTGCAAGGCAATTTTCAAGTCTTGTGGTTGGTACATGGATAAGAGACCTAGACACCAAATCGGGTCCTGCAGGAAGTGGTGACACCATGGGGACTCATCCTTCTAAGCAAGAGCTCAACTAATGCCTCAGAATGTTGGGGAACACTGTGCTGCAGGAGGTTCCGTCGCTGAGATGACCCGAGGTGCTGTCTGCTCTGTGGGCATTAAAGATCCAGCCGACATATTTCAAAGAACAGCAAGAATGTTACCACTGATGTCATGCATGAATTCCAATAACCTCAATACAATTTGGGCCTGACCAAATAGCCCCTTGGCTTCAATTACCCAATCCTTGTAAACAGGAACACAGTATCCCTGAATCTTAGTAGGTATAACCTCTTTCAACATCTTATAGTATCTTGCTTTTTAGATATATGATGGCAAATGTATGAATTGGCTGCCAAGTCTATTAATACAGCACCTGAAACATTCATGAGTAGGATAACAACACACACACACACGCAACATTATCATGATGCCTTTTCCAAGCTACTTTGTGTATAAAACATGGAAGTTCAACTGAAAACACAAATTCATTAACTAAGTGTTAATTTTTCAAAATAACTCAATACTCTGGGATAATTTTTACAGGAATGGCAAGCCTTCCAAGAAGAATATGAAGGGAAGGCTGCTTTTGTTGTCTTTTCTTGGGCGATTGTAATCCTTGAAGCAATTTGAGAAGGTCAACCACATTTGAATTCTGCTTGGGCTGCTTTTTCTTTTAGTACTGGCGCTTGCCTGTGTGCCCGCTGCCATTCGTGAGAGTTGGAGATTGTTGTCTTGACAGTGCCAGTAGTTGGTAATCCATGCTTCACCTTTCTCTTGACAGGTGGTGACGGCAGTGTTCGCACCGTGCTGTAGTCTTCTCCAGTTTCTCTGGACCATGCACTCCTCTGTCTCGAGGCTTTAGTAAAGCGTTTCTTTAAAACCGAGGTTTGGTCACAACCAAAGTTGTTTTTATTACTTGTCTTTTTTAGTAATAGGCTTTGTTGCTACTGTTGGTTTTACAGTCTTTTTGAAATATTATGAATTCTTCTTTGTGTGACTAAAGGCTTGGGTGGAGATTTTGGCCTGGTGGTTGATAACTTTTGAGGCACTTTGGTAACTGTCTTGGCTTTAGTTGTTGGTGGTACAATCTGCTGTTCCGACTTTGGTTTTGCAGTGATGTTTGGCTTATAGTTATTGTATAACTTTTTGGGAGGCAGAATGGTAGCGCCTTTAGTAGTAGTCCTAAGTGGTCTGAGTGGGGCTACCGTAGTTATTCTAGAAAGAGTAATTTGCACCTTTGTTACAGTAAGTCTTTTATGTGGTTGTGTCGTCAACTTTGGAGTTTTCATATTGGATTTTGTTGTACTAGGTGTGGTAACGGGCACAGTTGAAATAAAAGGACGTGCAGAGATATGTGACCAATCGTTTCTTCTGGATGACCTTGCTCTTTTAGGTCACTGATTTCCTCTGCTAGCACAGTGAACCCATCAATCAGAATTTCAAACTTGGACTCCAATTTGGAGAGCCTTGCATCTAAATCTGCATGACTCTTCTGGAGCTCCGCAATCTTGTCTTGTTTCTTAGAAGGGGAAAGCATCTCGGTCAGGGTCTTCAACTGAGAGCTTAAATAGTCCTGTTTGATCTTCACTGCCTTGAGGTTATCCTTCATCTCAATACCATTGTCCTCCAGCATAGTCATCCTCCTATTAAAACTGTTCAACGAGGCTCTAATCAGAGACTGGAAGTCTCCCGCCTTGTTTTGGGTGTAGGAAGGTCGAGCAGGGGAATGTTGGAGGCTGTAGTAGGGACTGCCACCGTCGTAGTAATTCTCAATTCTGGAATCGCACTCTGTATTGTGGTAAACAGTACGCTTTTAGAAGTGCTCTCTATTTTAGTACCACTGGCATCCACAGGAAAAGCGGTGTTATTTATCACCACATAGGTTTCATCAAAGCTACCGTCACCACTGAGGTCTTCTAAAATCTGTTTCTCCTCGCTGAAATTGTAAACCGCTTCACTACAGTTCACAGGGATGAGGTCATCCAGCTTTCCAATCCGCAGCAGCTCTGGGCAGATATCCACATGTCTTTTTATTTAAAGAATTAAAACATCATTGGTCAGGGAAACATCACAATAGATATTTCATAATAACATGGAAATGTAAGGTCAATAGTCTGGTAGGAAGATGGTTAGTGTGATACGGATTCCCATGTTAGTCAAGCTTCATCTTTGCACTTTGCTGTAGATGTACCAGTACAAAGATTTAATAGATAGTAGAACAATATCTATTTTAAGCACCAAAAAATGATTTTCATAGCTTTGATTAGTGGGACAAATACTGACCATTTAACCCAGCAGAAGTTTGAACCAGCAACTAATAGCCATTAGATTAAAGGGCGTTTCTGTTAGCATCAAAGCGGAAGCAGGGAAAGTGAAACATATAAAAGCCTGGTAAGAGAAATAATAAGTATACCAGCTTGTGCCTAACTTGTGCCTAAGCCCACTCAACTAGCTAAAGCAAAAGCATTAAGAGATGCTGAAATGACACCAAGACAAGAACTCAAGTTCCCTACTTATAAACCCAACTGAAGACTAGAAAAAGTTGTCACTGAACCGTCTGAAAAGAATACTATTCAAAGCATGTTACTAGTTGGTGTGCTTTATCATTACACTACATGATGTAAATAGTTTCTCCCAGCTTACAGCTAAACGTTCATAAAATAACCAAAATAAAACAACATTAAACACGCATTATAAAGGAATGACTATTTTTGTATCTACATTGTTGTTTTTCTTGCACCACGGCATATTAAAAAGCAGGCCTAATATCTCAAGCCATAGGCAAGCGTATTTGCAGAGAAGCATTGGTACTAGGTGGGAACATGTAACCACCATGTTCTGTCTAATCTTACAAAACGTTGCCACACGAACAGTGATACCTACTGTTAAATCCACTTTATTTCAAAGAGACTTCAAATAAGCACTTGCTCGGATGACTCAACCAAGATATTAGTTCTGTCACAGCACAGCAAAAATAAATAAATACCTAAACTACACCTACATCTAATGTATGTATCTACAGTAAATCTCTCATGCCATTAGTGAGACAGCTTATAGCTACCAGCGTTGAAATGAAATTCAGGAACTGGAATATTGTCGTTTTAGAATGCCTTACACTGAGGCATGTACAAGTATCCTTATCTCTGATCCAGGGTTCAGCAGTATGAAGCACAATGCTGTGTTACAACAGAACAGATACACCCAGAGGTCTACAGGGAATGTTGAGTCACCTCCGCAGGCTTGCTTATGCCACAACCTGAGGCGCCTTCAGGGATTTTGAGCATAGCTTCAACCACATGGGCTGCCAGTTATTTCAGGTCACACAGTGTTGAATCACATTGATTGTCTAGTCAGACTTGCCAGCGACTTGAATTACTACTCATAGCTCTATCTGGTAACAGTAGCAGAACCAGAGACACAGTTTAGAGTGTTTTCATTTGAACTCTTTTTCAGGTACTGGATTGTGTTTTCTGACAACTTAAATAAACTTTGCTATCCATGCCCTACAAAGCAGGCAACCACCTTAGCCACCATTTTTTAATGTGTCCCCATGGGCCAGAGTGTGGCTATTTTGTCCAGCTGGAATTCTTTTCCCCTCGAACCACAACTTAAGCAAGGCCCTTTAATTTCAGATTTTCCCTAAATAATCCAAGGGTTTATTAGAAGTTATAATTACATTTTTGGTGCAATTTGATTCACTCAAGCACAAGATAACAGATCCAAACTATAAATGTAATGTTAAGTGGATGCATTACTAAATAAGAAATGTGTTTTACTGTTGTGTTATAGACAAAAAACACCTGTATATTCTATACACTTTCATCGATATTCACCGAATTACAAAAAACTGGTTTTCATCCCATTTTTTAATAAATGTTATATGAAATAAAACCCCAAAAGAAAAAGGCCTTTAACGTAAGTAAGCATGCAATATGAGTGCATCTTGCAGTATAAAACACTTTTTGGGAGTGTAACTCTAGCCAGGCCTATTCTGACAACCGCTTGGTATGATTCGATTATAATTTCTGGAGCTCTTGTAAAATAATGCATGCTTAGCTATGATCAAACTGTGGATGAGACCCCAAAACAGTAACAGGACTCTTCACGGCTTCCAAAACAAACGGACGAAAGTGTTCCTAAATCAAGCCAGGCTCCTAAAATACTGTTTGGAAAATCAAAGCTTTGGGAGGTATTTCTAGTTTTCTGGTGGCATGGTAACTATTTCATATTTTTGAATTTATGGTTGCGATCTCATGATGTCGTTAAGCCAAAAAAATGTAGACTTTGGGTCTCCATATTTTCTGCAATCCTTCTGGCACCACTGTGTTAACCCAATCATCCATTGGGTATTCCTGTATCCGTCTATCTGTTGTTTTGTCTATTTGTATCCTTTGTAAAAACACAAACTTGAAGCCAGTCATGTTAAGTATTTCAGTTTAGCAATATAAAACTCACGAGAGGGCCAGAAGATATGGGCCCTGTCATACAGACAAGCTCCAATTCTCTCTGGATTTTTTAACAATAGACTTTCAATCCGAACAGGTGTTGGTGGCCTGCAATCGATTGGTGGGTGAAAGTTCAAATGCATTTCTTTTTCTTTCTAACACTAATAAAGGAGGTGGTGTTGTACTAATCTACTGTGCATATTATCGTATTATATGTTTGGTAAAATACACTACTAGTTATTTAACCACGCAGTAGTATGCCTAAACATTTTTAAAAACGACATATCTATATGGCTTTTATTGTTTGTATATTTTCTCATGCAGGTACCTGTAGTAATTTAATTTCAAAGACAAAAGCAAGGAAGGAATCCCTTGCCTCTGAAAGCAGTGCTTGTATTAGCAACTACAGTGAAGGTGTTAAAAACAATTCCCCACCAATAACCTTGATTTGTTAAGGTAACCACCGCTGGTTAAAGCTGTTACTCGAATGCAATGGTTTATTCATATGGAATGGGTGGCACGGTGTCTTGTTTGAGCTTCTCCCATACCAGGTTATACAACCAGGGAATCGGTTTGAGAGCAAAGGAAAAATAAAACAGAAAAAAAAAAATCAAAAACATGCTTTTCAGTTTCACAACCCGAAGTTCCACTCGTCTGAGGGATCCTGGAAATCAGTGAAACTTCCCAGGTAAATTCTTATTGAAGAATTTCTGAACTAAAGCCAGTGCAACATGAAAGCTCAGTGTAAGAAACATGGGGCTTTCTTTACCTTTACAGCGTCGACCGGCATAGCTGGCTGGGCAGTTGTCACAGGTTGGCTGGCCATCTGTATCCAAAAGCAGGTCAAAGAGAACCTGCCAAATTGAAGATTGTCAGAAGAAGGTTTTGTAGGGTTTATCATTTGTCATTCATTTAATCATCTCTGAGCAACACATCTTGCCTCGGTTGCACCAGAAGCTTTCTCTCTGATCCCCTTTTCTTGTGCTGAAGATATTTTGGTTATTTGCCTGTTTGCTAACCTTAAACATAAGGTTGCAGTTGATTTCACATCCATAATCATGTTCTGTGATGCAGTTCTGACCAGTGGGTTAAGTGCAAATCATACTATGTGACCTATATCACACAAACCAGGAAATGCCTCTGAATTTGAAAAGCTTACCTAAAAGAATTTCTGCACAACAAAGCAGGGGCCAGCGATACCCTTACAGAATAGCCGAACTAGAATAGCTAAACCACCTTTAGCTGGAATACATTTATTTTACATCAAGAGATTTATATTTTACCACCCAACACCTTAATGTTGCTGCCATTATAAAATGGGTTTACGATATGACTCATATACTTTACATTTATATTGGTCCAGCAAAACAACCAGCAAATACCTGCTGGAACACCAAGAGATTTAGCAAATTATCAATTTTATTGCATTTTTTATTCAAATGGACAAATTCATTTTATTGAGGGAACACAAAGCAAACCTTTGAGGAACAGTGACTTGAAACCTGGTTCTAGGAGACCTAGTTTAAGGCAACTTTGCTGTATCAAATACCAAGTCTCCCCTGGTGTGTCATGAAGTGGCCTGAAACAAAGTTCCAAGCCACAAAAGTGGCTTCATATTCCCTCAGCTTTAGAGTCATTCCACAGTATTTGTTCTTCCTCAAAACAGTGTTATTGTTCAAATAAACATTGTCACCAAAAGTCTTCTCAGGCTGCAAGACTTTTCAACCTTTTTATTTTAAAAACTATACCAGTGCACCAGACCGACGTAACAGACACTGTGATTGAGCTTTTGCTCAATTAAATTGTAAGAAAAAACTAACAGTAGCATTAATTGCAAGATGAATTATTTATGAACACACTCACTGTGTTGCGGGGGAGTTCCCAGGACATGGACAAGGCCTGCAGGCTTCTGGGGATCCATCTTTGGGGTCGCCATAGAAACCAGGTTTACAGATCTCACAGTGAGGCCCAGCTGTGTTGTGTTGACATTGCTGACAAACCACATTAAAAGCAGGGGCAACGAGGTTATTTCTCTTGTTTATTCACTGGACATTGTTAATGTCGGCCTTCTGCTGGTTTGACAGATACACAGTATATCTGGTGTCTGACCAACCTTGTGCTGAAAGTGCTTGACATATCTCCCTACCCCTGTATTTGGTGTTAGAGTAAGCTTACAGTTACATCAAAAACAAGAGAGAGATAAATGTGTGTTTTAAATTACAGTCCTTCAGCATGTTGCCACTAGGGCTGGAATACCTATTTGAAACTATATTCAATGTACATTTTCTGAGACTTAAGACTTGCATTTAATAGGCACAAATATAGATACAATACTATTATTTAAGAGATGGGGAAATTTTCAAAGCTTTTTACTATTAATTACTATATTAAAACACAAGTTATAAAACTAGAAACAAACACACATGGAAATAAGCACAAGGACTTTTAGGGACAGTTATGTAGCTTTTGTAGCTAACATTTTTCAGCCCTAATTTTTTTATATAAAAAACATTTATATAAAACTATTAAATACAGCAAGACAACACCCATTCTCGTCCACATGTGATTTAAAGCCATCAATACAATGCCACCTACCTGGCACTCTCCAGTCTCCAAGTCACACTCGCTGGAATGTCCGTTACAGTTGCACCTCTCGCAAGTACCCAGGTAGAGACCACTTCCTGTGCACATACCCAACGTCACAGTCCTGCAAGAGGGAAGAGTTATACCGTTACACCCTTCAGCTGTCATAGTTTCCAAGAAATTGCTTTTGGTTCCTTGAACAGCAAACAGTTGCAGTACTGGATATGGCAAACATCAGTCCTCTGTAGTTTCAAACCCAAAGGCTTTGGTGCCAGAAGCACAACCATGAGAGTTGGGAGTCAACAAGTCTCTACCTGGCAGGAGGATCCACGGTAGCCAGGCGGGCAGGCACAATCCTCCACCTCTGCTGCTCTCTCCTGCCCAGTGGGGTAGGGCACGGCAATGTCCATATGGATATTTGAAATACTGCAACGCAAAGAGAGGGAGTCAGTGTAAAACAATTAACAAATAGACAAAAACAAAACATCACCAGCGGCAAAGGAAGGTGACTGGCATAAAGTAAAATAGATATGAGAATACGCCATGAATGTTAAATGGGGTACTGTAGTTATTCCAGCAATAAGCATTGCAAAATAACCAACAAGCCCCTAAAGACAGCAAGTTGGCTGTTTAAGGCCATCCTCATGAATGAAATAACCACAGCACTCCATCTACACTGGTAGTATTCTGTTTATGTAACAGGTACAGTGTATAGAAAATAATGAATTTAAATGGGCAATAACTTTCCTTATATTAAACCTGTAGCGTAATTCAGAAAAACTGTAATTTGCATGATCAGTCTGTCGTTGGATGTGAATTAATGTAGTTAGATCTGGTTAAATACAAAAAGTTATTCAACTATAGATCTTTTAATAACTATAAATGAAATTGAGTCATTTAGCTTTGGGAGGTTAAAACAAATGTTGCCACAAAACAGTTTTTATTGGATGATCTCAGTAAACAAAGTGTGACTGAGAATCATAGAAGACCGTTTGTCTCTCATATTGTGGGAATGTTGTTATGAGATCCTCGGAGTTTGAGTTTGAAATCCCACTTACACAGTCAAAAGTGTCTGTTTTAAGTGAAGATAGGAGTGAGCACTATGTTTTAGATGTAGAACAGTAAGTGGCATTAGAAACATAAAAATGCAAAAACAAAGGACTGTGAACCAGGAACGGAGAGTAAAGTTATTGATCGCTTTGCTGAACCTAAAACAGATGAAGACCGAAATATCATTGCCAGCGATCGGTTTTCGAGAAGTACTTATTTGAACAACTGTTAAATGAAAGAAATGCTATTATGAAATGTGTATGTTTAAAATGTGTAATGCTGTAATTAACTAATTGTTGAAATGATTGTTGCGTAATTAAATGGTATTTACTGTTCTGTTGAATTGTTCTGACTTTGGTTTCATTGACAAATCAACAGTTTCCTGTGGATTCAGTAGCACAAACTGTGGATTTGAAAATGAACTATATATTTACCCTGCACTCCCCTTTTCTTCAAAGCCACACAGACACTTTTAGTTAGATTTGTAAAGTGAATCAATCGACAGATCAAAGGGTGACGTCACAGAAATGTTTGAAATATTGAAAATGAGATAAGTCCACTTTTACAACATACAGAACCCCCTTCATTGCTTACCTGGATTCGGTCATTCGGTCAGCATCGTGGCCCTGATCATGAAGAGGCTGGTGTCTGCCAGAGCCATTAGGAGATGCTCACGGGTACTGGGCTGGCCGTCGGCACGACGCCACGCAGACTGAACAGAAGGAGGCAGTATTAAAAGGAAGGCCCCTGGATGAGACAATGTCACGGAATCTTTTCGATAAATATTCAGATATTATTTTGTTTTATTTGAGAGCAGCGTTACGCCCGGCTTCAGACAGATATTTGCCCTGACTGGATTTGTACAACAATAGCTCCAAGATGAAACTATCAGGAGGAGATACTTCATTTTGGAACTAGCCACAAAGCTTCGGCACAAACATTTCGATCACAGTACTGCAAAGCTGCACTCAGGTAGGTAAACAATAATAAAACTTCTGATGTCTGTGCCCCATTTGAAACGGCAGTGTGTCTTTATGCAGAGTCAAAGTACATCTTGTTGGATTGTGTTATTTTGAAAGCACCATGCATTCTGTACAGAACAGGAATTTAGTTATATTTTCTTTTTACGTTATGTCTGTGTGGATTGTTATTCAGGGTGTTGTTTGTGAAGTGCGTCTTGCTCAAAGCATTCGTGTTACATGGCCTATTATTATTATTATTATTATTATTATTATTATTATTACTATTATTATTTTTAGCCGATACTTTTATCCAAAGCGACTTACAAGTTTTTGAGAAGTGCAAGTTATAAATAAATACAACAAATAAACAGAGAAAATACCCGTTTACAGATGTTTACACACTAGTTTCTTTTGAAACGTTTATTTTATTATATATTTTTTATTTTTGTAGTGGTGCTATATGCTTAATTTTAAAAATAAAGCCTTTTATCTTTAAGCCGCAGGCTACGGACAGACTACAGGGGTCGCTGGAGCGCTGAGCCGAGGACATCCTGGCCGACAAAAACACCTCAATGTTTACAAAATCAGGGACAGAAAGACTTAAAGCCAAAACGTCTGTCATTGAGTGTTCCTTTAGTATTTCCTAAATTGAGTGCTTTATATGGAAAATCAAGACCACGATTGATATTACTTACAGTAAAATTGAATTTTTAAGGCACCTGAACAATATGAAAACGTAACATTCATTCACACTGAAAAACTAAAATAAATGAACGGTTACTAGGTAATCTCTACGGAAGGTCTGATTAACGCTGTCGATTTCACACACCGATTTCCCATCACGTACATCTAGCCTCAGGTTACGAGGAGAGTAAGACTGCTTCCCTGTGCAACAAGCAAACCCCTCTGTAACTGACCTCTCTGAAGGGCACAGTGATGGTGGTTGGGACCCCGGAATGGGGGTGATGTCAGAGAAGTGTTCCAGGAAGATGCCGTTTCCTTGCAGGGTGACGTCAGGCTTGCCCTGGACTGTGGAGGAGCCAGGCCTGGGATTATACACCACAGTGTACTGGAGCTCCCCTCCATAAGAAGTAACCTAGAGATGGGAAAACAAAGATTGAGGTCAATTAGAATAGTGTCTTTAATGACATCACACAGTGCACCCTCTTTATAAGGGAACCTTTATACCGCATAACTATTTATAAGGCGCCATGGTTATGGCTTCCATTGTCTCATAATGCCATTCCACTAGCTCTACCAGTCTTGTTACAAGGTGGCACAGAAATAGCACAGTCTTGTAACTATGGCTTCCAACTATGAGGAGGAAAGCTATAATATCTTATGGAGAGTAAGGCCCACTTAAGATCATCTCATCTCATATAATCTCCCAGTACTATTCCCATTTTATTATGATTTATTTTGTATTGAATGCCATTATGTTTCACCCAATTTAGATTAACTGAACCAATCAATATTTCTGCATGTTTTTCATTACAAACTTCAGTCTATTGCTTTGGACCTGCGCTGCCTTAGTGCTATATTACATTAACATTGTTACTTGTCTTGAAATTTAAAGATGACTTGGGATAGTTTGAAACACTGCTGTACAACTTCAAGGTTACATTTCATGGATTTACTTTTTTTATTTATACCAAAACATTAATAATAATACCGACTCAATTTATATCAAGTTGGAAAATTGTTGGGTACTTACATTAAAAATAAATAAATAAATAAATGTTTTATCATGTTCCCTGCTACTGTATACAGCGTGAACCCACACCTACTTTCACGAAACTGAGTTTGTGACGATGGGTAAATGTGTCGGTACTTGGTTATATATTACTTGCTTCCTTTAAAAGATAATTACGTAACAATGGGATTGCAGGGGCAGGGATATAAAGCTAGCACTGTTGCAGGGCGAGAAAAAGATGCATAAGGTGTGTTGCGGGAGATATGGTTGAGCTAAGCAAGAGAGAGACAGAGAAAGAAGAAAGTTTTGAAAATATGGCGGCATGCTACTGAAGTTTAGCTGTGTTTTGCTTGTTTTGCAAGTATAGCTGTTGGATGTTTTACAGAAAAGAGTAAAGAAAAATAACAAACTATTCAAGTGAGCTGTGTTGCAGTGTTGCGGTGAGAGCTGTGGCTGGAGTGTGTGTGGAACCTGGGGAGGCGTGTTGCTGCGAATCTACATCGGGTTTGAGAAAATAAACTTTTGTTTATAGTTTTCCTGATATGGACAATTGCATTTTCATCGAACTGTCTTAACTATTTCATGCTGATTCTTTATTACTGTGGAAATGGAGGCGTACTACAAGTTTTATTGCTCTTAAACTAATGGACATTTACTGCGATTTGTTCTAAACACAGATGCACTTTATTTCTGTTTCTTTCAATTCTCCTGCTTCTTTGGATAAACGTGCTGGAACTCTTGTGCAACATTTAATTAATATATTGTTTGTTGGATTACGTGCTATATAATTGTAAATTGTTTTCCTGTATTGCAATGCATTGCAACCTTATTAGTTATGCTATATAGTTTTATTATTTCTATATTTGCATAGCATAAATGGGCCATTGACTCTAGTTTTATCGACTATTGCAAGTTAAGAATAGTGTCAGTTAAGGACAAATTATAAACAATATAGCATAATGGATGGTTTTCTAAATCATGATTAATTGATCACTTAGTTTTGAAATTTAAATGCTACTTGTGATTTTAAATTGGTGGTTTGAGACAAATCAATAGTTAACTAATTAATTGATGATTAACTAATCTATTATATGCTAACTATTTAATTAAAATGTTATGTGTAGTATATTTATTAGTTACTTGCATGCAATATGTGTAACGAGTTTATTAAGTGCAAATATATATATGTATAACTTATTGGGTTTAATAACTTATTTGAGTACAATATAACTGGTTGCGCAATATATAGTGATGTGCAATATAATTACCTGTTGGGCTCAGTATAACCAATTAATAGTGTGATTATATGCTAACTATTTAATGTTACGTGCAATATATTTATTAGCTACTTGCGTGCTGTGCAATATATAACAATGCTGTGCAATATATTTATAGTTGGTGTTCGTATAACCAATTAATAGTGTGATTTGGTCAATTGATGTAATTAACAAGTTGTGACAGGCTGGCTGCAGGGAGGAACTCAGACCAGAGATAGAAACACACAGAGACTTGGGGTTTTTGGTGAAGCTGAGCAAATGCTTTCGCTCAGCGTTTAATAAACAAAATAAAAGAACACAAAAACAGGACACGGCACTTGCGGCCAAAATAAACAGGTAAACAAAACGGACTAAACAGTAAACAAAATAGTGGACGGACAGACAAACGAACATGGTGAGTTTTAAACAAACAAGTAACTTTACTTTTCTCCTCTCACACCCTTTCTCCACTCACCGAACACACCACCCGAGTGAGTGAAAACATGCTGTTTTTATGCAGTTGTACGGGACTCGATTGCTAGTCAATCATTCAATTGGAATCTCGGTACAACTGCACGTGAATTAATTAAGTGCACTCCTGTGACCACACATTACATTTTAACCAGCACGTGAAGTGATTTGTGCCCTCCTCGTGCCTAAATACAAATCTACATTTTTAAATCACACGTGAAACACAGACCCGTTTATATCCGTGTACCGATGACTATACACCAACATTTACACACAACACGTAACATATAACACACAGGGGGCACTTTGCCACACAAGTATATTTTCCTTTGTTAGTTCACGGTCAGTAACCAAGAGGCCTGCTTGTTATTTGTAGAGCGTAATAAATGCTTGAGGATTGCATGGTTCCTCAATGCTTCTCCTAGCTGTTTACCTTTTCTGTCCTGTTTGTTAATTATTTATTTATTTCAATTACATAGTTATTATTCCCTGGGCATATATAGTGTGTAGTGGTGTCACATATGGAAAAGTGAATTACTATGTCCTAGTAGCGGTTTGGTGACAATTAAAAATGGTAGATTATGCATTTGCCTGGCACCCCAGATAGCCAACCGTTACAAGTTTATGTATGCTTCTTGGTTTTGAACAATTTAATTAAAAGAGATCAAATCCACTGACGTTTTTTCAATGTGTTTCTCCACCCAGAATGACATGAAGAAAATTGCACAACCAAACAACCACCCACACAGGCCAGTGGTGATTCAATCTGCCTTACTGAGGCAGTCTGAAATGGACCAGTGGTGATTCAATCTGCCTTACTGAGGTGGTCTGAAATGGAGTGTTACCTTGTCTCCTCTGAAGCGTTCTGGGAGGACCCAGTAGTACACGTCAGTGGGGTGTTCTGAGAAGGATCTGAAAGTCAGCTCTGAAGAGCTTTGGAGAATGATGCCTTCGCTGATGGTCCTGGTGTTAGCCGAGTTGGACAGGGTGAACTCCTGCCCGTTGTCAGCGGCACGCACCTTGGGAACACAACGACTATCTTAGTAACTGTATTCAAATGTAAATGAAACATAGGTACATATAGACACACAGACAGCAACATCCGTATATTCCCTGATTCTAACACGCTGAATAAACTTGTGCTGCAGAATGTACAAGCTAATTCTGGATAAGTGCTTCTCCAGATATATGCAATACCCTAAAATGTGTGATGTATGTAACCACAAATGTTTTAATTCCCAAATCCAGTTGGAGATATCAGGATTTAGGAAACAAACCACTTGAAGTTATATAATGAGCAGTCCATCATCAACGAGGAATTTAAAATCAGTTTTCCTTTTGTGCGACGAATCTTTGGATTATTAATTTGCAAATATTTCAAAAATACAAAGCTATAGCTAAAACTACTGCATACTGCAAGTCATGTGATTTGGATGCACAGAGGCCTGAGTTTGGACTTTAACATGTGAAAGTGATACCAGATACCAAAAAGAAGCAGCAACAGCTTTGCATCTATAAAAGTTGTTATATGAAATATCTGCTTATTCCACAGTGAAGTATAACACACAACCAAAGAAACTAAAGATCATAAAACGGAAGCAAAATGAGATCAAGTGCCAATACTGCTAGTGCTAATAAGAGGTGCGTCTGAAAAGCTTGCTTAGTACTGCCTGCCCTGGATCCCCCACACCCTGACAAACCTGCTCTCTGTTCCAGGAGGAACTAGCACACTGCTTGGTGACTCCCATACAGAAACACTGGAGGCATCCGTCCGGGTTATCCTGCTTCAGATGGAAGAAGCCAGTCTTGCATTAGATCACACAGGGTACCGACAACATTGGGCTGGTAATGAGGAACAGAGATGCTGTAACTAGGCCTGGTGTGAAGTCTTTCACTACGTCGCTGCTAAACTTGCACATGCATTAAAATAAAAAAAAAACATTTTTGATAGACCTTTTCTTAAGTCTTATTTAAATTATAATTAGGTATGCAAAACCATATACCGGTATTGTATTTGTTTCATACAGTTATACAAATGAACGCAGAGACTTGTTCAGCATATATGACTAAAAATATTTTTTTTTGGTCAGTAAAAAGTGTAAAAATATTTGATATTTTATGCATGTTTTTGATTTTTTTGTACACTTATTCTGTGATGTGCTTTTCGGCTTGTAATGTACACACACACACACACACACACACACACACTACAGATCGGTAAACATGACTACTGCAGTGACATACACCATTTAGATGTTTGTTTTTCTTCTTTGTTTTTAACATTGAGAATTGACGGACAGCATCAATATACTGCAGGGTCGTTTTTTGAGACGGACACAATCTATCATTGTAGCAGTCAAGTGGATAATTTGTAAGATATAAAGAAACAACTAAATCACAGATAGCTTACTCCTTTATACTTCCAGCTGCTCCCCTACTAACAATCAGTGCTTCTACAACCGTTTACAAGAACAATCTGCTTTATAACACATACCTTACAGAGACAGTGTCTGCTTGTTGGTGACACAGTACCCCTGTTATCACACTTGGAAACTTAAAAAAAAAAAAAAAAACACACAACAAATGATTAAAAATGACAATGTTAAAAGAGTGCCATAAATTGATCACATTTTAGATACCAACCATAAAATGAAAAAACAGTACCTGTAGTCGGTTAACATGGTTAACTATGGTAAATTGATAGTATTTTTGTGATCCAATTTTGGAAATACAGTAGTCGTGTTTCACTAGTAATTGCTCAACAAGTTTAAAATCGACTAGTCACAAAGTTTAGATAATGCAGACATTAGCTGAAACGTGTGTCTACTTGAATCTATTAAGTTTTACCTCGAACATACAAGTATTTGAAGGAACAGATCATTTAGAAATACTCACTGCTATTTGAAGGAATACATTTGCCTCCTGGTTGCAGTGGGTTGCCATCATAACCAGCAGCACACCTAGTGGAGAAGAAAGATGGGTAAGTTTTCCATTTTCTCCAGAGTACTCCCCCCCCGCCCTGCCCCATCAAGCAATATTTAAGTAAAACATACTGCACATCTATGCCCATGGTGGGCAATGTCAACCAAAACCACACCTAGTCTAATTGAACAGTTATAAGGAAAAGCAATCCAATAACTAACACTTTGATAACATAGTAATTCACATCCTAATTCCATGCATAGCACGTGCCCATCAAGTGGCACTGCTCTCTAATCATACTCCCCAATAAAAGTGAAAAGCAAGTGTCTTCTAAACTGATTTTAGCCGTGCTTTTTCATTGTGTACAGAACTCACTTTTCACAGCGGCCCAGTGTAGCCTGGGAACAGGCATCGCAAGTTGCTAGTCCATCAGTATCCAGGAAACAAGTTGCAGAAAACCTTCAAAATGAAAAGCAGATTAAAGCATGTTTCTTCATTGCTAATACAAATTCAACAAAAAGTCAAATGAACGTTTCAGCTTTCCCACTGAAAGTCACAATGAACTACTGTCTATTCCAGAGGAGAGAAACCTGAGCTAACCTAGGGGCAAAATGTGCAGCCCACAAAAACCTGTGAGCGCTGCAATATTAGGAGATGAATTCTTGGAATTTAACAATACATGTGCTATATATTGTTTTCAGTTTGTTTTTTTTAAATCCTATGTAGAGGCCAAATGGGTTTGTGTGTCCTGTTCTATAAAGTGTTTTCTCAATGGAAAGAGGGTTTGCCTGTTCTGTTCTATACAGTGTTTTCTAAATGGAAAGAGGGTTTTGCCTGTTCTGTTCTATACAGTTTTCTCAATGGAAAGAGGGTTTGACTGTTCTGTTCTACAAAGTATTTTCTCAATGGAAAGTGGGTTTGACTGTTCTGTTCTACACAGTGTTTTCTCAATGGAAAGTGGGTTTGACTGTTCTGTTCTACACAGTGTTTTCTCAATGGAAAGAGGGTTTGTCTGTTCTACACAGTGTTTTCTCAATGGAAAGAGGGTTTGCTTGTGCTCACCGGCGTGTTGTTTCAGTGTACGGACAGGGGCAGGGCTTGCAGTCGTCCGGACGGCCTCTCGTCGGGTCTCCAAAGAAGCCTGGCTGACACTTATCACACTGAGGTCCCTCTGTGTTATGCTGGCAGCTCTGAAAGAAAAAAACACATTTAGCATCAAGACGGCCAGCCGAGTAGTATCGGTGGTTAGACAAATGATGAGTGTATTAGAATCCAATTTACTGAGAATTCAAAATAAAACTCTTCTGTTATTTTTTATAGAGGGTAAAACCTACCATAACATTATTATTTGTTTATTTAGCAGACGCCTTTATCCAAGGCGACTTACAGAGTCTAGGGTGTGTGAACTATGCATCAGCTGCAGAGTCACTTACAATTACGTCTCATCTGAAAGACGGAGCACAAGGAGATTAAGTGACTTGCTCAGGGTCACACAATGAGCCAATGGCTGAGGTGGGATTTGAACCGGGGACCTCCTGGTTACAAGCCCTTTTCTTTAATCACTGGACCACACAGCCTCCTAATATAACATTACATAACATTATATTTGTTTGGAGCTGACTTTCTGCACTTAAAAATCCTAAAATCTGTTAATTGTGATTGGTTGTTTACTCCCTGCACTGGCATTGTGATTGGTTGTTTATTCCCTGCACTTGCACAGTGATTGGTTGTTTATTCCCTGCACTTGCACAGTGATTGGCTTAGAAGTTGTGCCACAGTCTTACCAGGCAGCGTCCACCGACTGGGTCACAGGTGCTGGCGTGTCCGTTACAGTTGCAGCCTGCACAGGAGCCCAGGAAAGCACCGCCTGAAACACGCTTGAAATCTGCAGCACAGCTCTCACAGGACAGGCCCGTGTAACCAGGGGGGCATCTGAAAAGAGACAGAAAGAAAGAGCATAAGCATGACTAGGTATACAAAATTAACGTTGCAGTTGCAGGAATATCTGGCAATTCCCTCAGACTTGGAAATACCCATACATAGGGAACTGCATCATTTTCATTATATTGTAGGTAAATAATAAGCTACTACCAGATTCGTGAGCGTGTGTACAGTGAAATGTTGAAATAAAACATTATCTATTCAAAAAACACAGAAAAATTTTAATTTCATGTTTGTTGCTAGTTTTTTCGAAGCGTTACTTTGTCAAATCTGACTTTCACTTTATAGGCTTTTAGTCTGGAAGCAAGTTATGGTACCAAATAGTCAGCTCCAATGTCCATTATCTGCTTCTGAAAAAAGCTGAATTAGCCGTGAGCAACTGTAATTCTGCCCCCTCTGCAACAGTGGCAACAGAGTTCTTTATTGGAAGATCTCTCAAATAATTTCCAGAAGGGACAGAAATTACAGCTGCACAAACCACCTAACTTCATAAATGTCTTTTGAAAAGCAGAAAAAGGACATTAGTTAATAAGTCTGGTACTAAGCAGAAACAACAGAGCATGACAATGACCATGTATAATAGGTTATTAAACATGCAAGACACTAAACATCAATATCATGTAGATGGCTTTATTGATTTTACATAGCCATTCCAAGTAAACAAATGGACTTTAACCAATAGCACCAGAGCAATATTCATTACCTGCACTCCTCCACAGACAGGGCCGGGCCCTGGTTGGTGTACTCCACTGTGGTGGTATCCATGACGATGTCGCTCAGGCCCACGCTCACCATCTTGTTGTCGTACACGGTGCGGATGTTGATGCCTTCGAGGTTCACCAGCGTCATCATGAGGTCCCCACGGGATACAGGGGCTCCGGACTCGTGCTCCCAGTTTTCCTGAGAAGAAGCAGATTTATTTGACTGATGTTTATTCCGTGTACATTGAAGTCCATTAAAGTGGTTCATTACAGTTTATGGTTTCCATGGGAATGTCTGTTTTTGTGATAATATTTCACTTACTATAGAAATAAGAAAACACAGTGTGTCATGCATATTTTTTAATTTCACTGTTCACTCACTATGAATTAAAGTATACAGTCAAAGTTTCCTCTGTGGAAGCAGAGGCGATGAAATGATGGTCAGTCTTACCTCAGTGAACTGGATCTCCTGCTGGTTCACCACGTTGGGTGGGGTGGGTTTCCTCCTACGGTAGATGAGCTTCTGCCCGTTGCCCACGATCACCACGTCCGGCCTGTCCTCTGGTTCGGTCTGCCCCCTGGCCAGTGTGTAACGCACCTTGTATTTCAGAGTCCCACCGTACGAGTCGATCTGTACAACACAATACCACAGGGCTTATTTTATAATCAGATGTACTACACAAACCTGCTGTAACCCACACACTGATTCCTGCTCTGAAGTCAGTTTTCAAGAACACTTTTCACTGGAAAGAATGTGTGAATATCACCAATCCTTTGAACCCAGCAGGCAAGACCCAGACTTGGACTTCTGAAGTGTAATGCAGTGACTTTCCTCCTGTCTGCCCCAGCAATGATTTCCAACATGAACCACGCTGGCATGACTTAGCCGTGCTTTAACAAGGTGAGACACTGCTAAAAAACTGCTCATTTCTAGTCTTAATGAAAAGTGCTGGGGAGACTAAAATTGACACTGGGGACTGAAGTTCTCATTTATCCAGATAGCAGACAGCTGGCAGTGGCAACGTGAGGGTTAAGTCAAGTCTAAACGCTGATCATATTTCAGCATTAATGGATGGTGTTTTTGTGCTAAGGCTGTTTGGTGCCAGCCCACCAGAACACAGGCACCAACAGACCCAGCAGTTAATTCCAGCACCATAGCAACAGGCCTTGTGACAGGTAGAACTCTTGGAGCCACACAGACAGCTAGTCTACGCTTACCTTGTTTCCCAGGAACTGGTTAGGCAGAGTCCAGGAGGACTCAAGATTAAGGAAACGCCTGGACAGGTCTAACAACTGGAACTCCTCCATCTCTGGGTTGATAAGGATTTGAGAGCTGGTCAGGGGTGGGCTCACAGGCTTAGAGGGCAGAGAAACATTGACCCCTGAAAATACAAAGAAATGCACAAGTGAACAAAAATGTTCCAGGCGGGTTCTTACAAAGGTAAATTATACCCTATAATTACCCTGAGATAGACTGCTTGCATGTGTTTCAGCCGACTGTATGGACTCTCACAGCTAAAGATGTGAATATTCGATTGATTGCTGTCTTGATTATTCAGGTCATTTAGATATTTCAGCACAGCACAACCATGTCTAAAAGTCTAAGTGAACCGTAGTCAACAATATCACAAAACAACCACGTAATTCCTCACAAAGGTACTGTATGCTCGACTGCCAAGACTGAGATTTACAGCTTGCAAGCCCATGATAATATAATGATATCAGCTGACAAAGCATGTGCTTTCTGTAAAACGGCATTAATAAAAATCACAAAACATCATTTGGAGAAGAAAGGCTCTTTAATGTTAGCATCGCTTCCTAAGCCATACACTGATAGAGCAAGACAATGTCAAGTTAACCACCTGCTGCTGAGAAAGTGCACGAGGGTCTTCATGATAGAAAACAAGTGATAGAAGAATTAATATGTGATGTAATATTGAAGAAGATTGATGCTAAGAAGCTCTGTGGAGCCTCAGGCCGGCCTCACCTTTAAAGTCATCTTCCTCAGTGAAGCGCAGCCGGATTTGGTTTCTATAGCGACGGGTGCTCTGGCAACTCTTGGTGATGCCAAAGCAGAAGCAAGAGACGCAGCGAGAGTTGGACTCGATGCTGAAGTGACCACCGGGACAGGGGCCTGGAAGAGAATGAACCACCAGCAAGGATCGATGAGTACTCCCAGCTTACACTGAAGCTAGTTATTACAGGGGGGGTGGACAATGGACAGCACTTACTGGAAACGGTCCACTCTGCTTTAGACAATAGGGAGCCAAAATCCTAACTAAAGTGAAAACAAATACAAAGTATATGTTGAAATCAGCAATAAAAGTGCAAATACATACATTTTTTAGGTTAGACAGTGCTTTGGAAAGTTAGAATAAACCAACATACCATCTCTGAAACAGTCAAAGGTTTTATGAACTGCAAATTTTATTAATCAAAATGGGCTTTAAAAAAATATGTTCTGTAGTCGCCTGACCTCAGCACCACGATACTGGATCCTCAGCTGATGAACTATCCTCGCACTGTTCCACTACTGCTATGTCATTGTAAAAATAAAACAGTTGTAATCCTACTGTAACTTGTTGCCTCTTAGTAGTATAATTTGCACTTACTGTAAACTATACTGTATTTAAATATTGATTTTGCCTTGTAACCCTGTAATACCTGTAAAAATCACCTTGGATAAATAAAAAATAAATTTACTAATGCTTTGGCTTGCTATGCTTTTTTATTTCTGGTAAGAACACACAGACATAATTTACACCTAAAATTGTGAGCTTTCTAAAAGTCTGGGGGCTTTACTGATGAATGGAATGTGAACTTTACCTGTGAAATCGAAAGTGCACAATTTCAATAAGACAAAAAAAGCCTTTTGCCCAAAAGTGTAAATTACTTCATTTCTAACAAAAAATGTTTAAAAAAGCACCCTTTCATGTTACTTAAAACCCTGCCCTTTATATATATATATATATATATATATATATATATATATATATATATATACAGTACTGTGCAAAAGTTTTAAGCAGGTGTGAAAAAATGCTGTAAAGTAAGAATGCTTTCAAAAATAGACATGTTAATAGATTATATTTGTCAATTAACTAAATGCAAAGTGAGTGAACAGAAGAAAAATCTAAATCAAATCCATATTTGGTGTGACCACCCTTTGCCTTCAAAACAGCATCAATTCTTCTAGGTACACTTGCACAAAGTCAGGAATTTTGTAGGCATATAGTCAGGTGTATGATTAAACAATTATACCAAACAGGTGCTAATGATCATCAATTCAATATGTAGGTTGAAACACAATCATTAACTGAAACAGAAACAGCTGTGTAGGAGGAATAAAACTGGGTGAGGAACAGCCAAGCTCAGCTAACAAGGTGAGGTTGCTGAAGACAGTTTACTGTCAAAAGTCATACACCATGGCAAGACTGAGCACAGCAACAAGACACAAGGTAGTTATACTGCATCAGCAAGGTCTCTCCCAGGCAGAAATTTCAAGGCAGACAGGGGTTTCCAGATGTGCTGTCCAAGCTCTTTTGAAGAAGCACAAAGAAACGGGCAACGTTGAGGACCGAGACGAGTGGTCAGCCAAGGAAACTTACTGCAGCAGATGAAAGACACATCATGCTTACTTCCCTTCGCGAATCGGAAGATGTCCAGCAGTGCCATCAGCTCAGAATTGGCAGAAAGCAGTGGGACCCTGGTACACCCATCTACTGTCCAGAGAAGTCTGGTCAGAAGTGGCCTTCATGGAAGACTTGCGCCAAAAAGCCATACCTCCGACGCGGGAAACAAGGCCAAGTGACTCAACTATGCACGAAAACACAGGAACTGGGGTGCAGAAAAATGGCAGCAGGTGCTCTGGACTGATGAGTCAAAATTTGAAATATTTGGCTGTAGCAGATGGCAGTTTGTTCGCCGAAGGGCTGGAGAGCGGTACACTAATGAGTGTCTGCAGGCAACAGTGAAGCATGGTGGAGGTTCCTTGCAAGTTTGGGGCTGCATTTCTGCAAATGGAGTTGGGGATTTGGTCAGAATTAATGGTCTCCTCAATGCTGAGAAGTACAGGCAGATACTTATCCATCATGCAATACCATCAGGGAGGCATCTGATTGGCCCCAAATTTATTCTGCAGCATGACAACGACCCCAAACATACAGCGAAAGTCATTAAGAACTATCTTCAGCGTAAAGAAGAACAAGGAGTCCTGGAAGTGATGGTATGGCCCCACAGAGCCCTGATCTCAACATCATTGAGTCTGTCTGGGATTACATGAAGAGAGAGGAGCAACTGAGGCTGCCTAAATCCACAGAAGAACTGTGCTTAGTTCTCCAAGATGTTTGGGCCAACCTATCTGCCGAAGTTCCTTCAAAAACTGTGTGCAAGTGTACCTAGAAGAATTGATGCTGTTTTGAAGGCAAAGGGTGGTCACACCAAATATTGATTTGATGTAGATTTTTCTTCTGTTCACTCACTTTGCATTTTGTTAATTGATAAATATAATCTATTAACATGTCTATTTTGAAAGCATTCTTACTTTACAGCATTTTTCACACCTGCCTAAAACTTTTGCACAGTACTGTATATATATGTCAATATGTTTTTTTCTCCTTTTAAAAAATGCAGTAAATTGAAAATCAGACCCAAAGGTTTAATTGTTTCGTTCTTCAGTCAAGCTGAATGCTTTACTATTACTGCCCTTGTGTGGCAATACACTCTGGCCGTTGCTAATACTGCCTTTTCTGAAACTTGTCTTATAAATAGGTTAATAGGTAAATCGCTTTGAAGCTTTTTGATTTCCATATTATGCATTAGCCTTCATCCTTTTTTAAAAAATAATGTTATTTTTCACATAAAATGTAATCTGAAAAACAAACTATTAGTTACAAGTTAGTAAAAATGTAATCAGATTACATGTCACGGGTGTTACTCCCCAACAATTCTGTAAAACAAGTGTGATTAAACCTGCCTTGCTCGATCATAAGCACTCCGTCAGGAATCCCAAACACCATCCCCTTGGCATTGATAGCCTCACACGTATAGGCTCCCTGGTCAGCATCCTTCACGTCCACGAATCACCAGAGTTCCTTGTCCATTCTTACTGCTCATCGTAATTCTGAGGAATGAGATTGAGATGAACACTGATTGCTATACATCTCAACACCTTGTACTGAAATAATGCCCAAAGAGTTCTCTTAATGCAAAGCGGAAATGGGTGAGGTTTCAGGCGATAGTAATGTGCAAATATCCAAAAGCAAAGTCTATGCTGGAAGAGGAGATCGCAATGGTCTGTCTGATATTGTAATATAAAATAAGTCAACTAAATACAGTCAATACTCATTAGATAAACTCTGATTACACACATTTCCTAATACTACAAGTGCTCTACACGGTCCCAAATGTAGCAATACAAATAATACAAATTCACAGAACACAAATTTCCTGTTTTGAAATTATTTTGAGCCCTCCCGGGAAGAAATATTTGAAAACGAATTACCCTCATTCAACCGCTGAGTGTAAAGGATATTGAGAAATGTATTAACTTGTATCCAGATTAGCACCTCTGTACTGTATTTTAGTGCTGATGTTGTAATGCATTTTGAGTTGCCATAGACAGTTTTCAATTTGCCATAGTGCTCATGCATCAATGCCATTTCCATGAAGCAGCAAAAAACTTGCATTATCCTTGCAGACAGAAGTGGAGAGATTTCAACATACCAGTGAACACTTTCAGGATGCAATAACACAGGCTTATGAACAGCAAACTGTGGATGCAAGTCATCAGCATTTCTGATTTGCTCAATACACTGATGTTGAGGATGCCTTGCTTTTGTGATTGAAAATGCCCATGATCAGAATGGGACATGCAGATTTCATTTGCAGTTAATTTGCAATGTATACTTTATTAAAAGTTCACTCACAACTGTATTTTCAATAAAATGCACAGTACTTTTAAAATGTGTAATAGTTTTACTGTACTGTAATTGAAAATAGATTTCAGTGTTACTGTAATGGTCATTATGAGCTAGCACGGATGTTATTCATAGCTCCTTCAATAACACAGTCCTAAAATGCTTCCTAAAATGTCAAACTATAAAGAGAGGGTTCTCTGATATCACAGTACTTTGTGCATGTATTTATTACTTCTCTCCATCTAGTTCTGAAAGCTGAGGTCTGGCCAGCAAGCACAGAACTACTGCAGTGAGCAGATGGTCAAGAGGAGTCCTACAAACATGGGATTGACAGCCATGGTGAACAGGGAGCTCACATGGGCTGACACAGCAAGAGCCATGGTCACAGTGGCCAGGCCTGCTATTTATTAATGCACGGTACCCATCTGCTTTGCCAGTCTTGTGTGCTTTCATCTTACCTGGCACTGGCAGGAATGTGCCCCCAGTTGAGCCTCCAGGTGATAATGGGGGTGGGGACTCCAACTGCTGAACAGGAAAAGGTCACCGTCTCACCACGGACTGCTGTGATGGTCTCTTCAGGGGGGCTAGTCACCTGAGGAGGGGCTGGAGAGGGATGGAGATATCAGGAAGAATGAAGCCGACGAGCTCTTTCCCGCTCCATTTCCACACAATGAAGTAAACTACAGCAACTTTATAGTGCACACGGATCACACGGTCAACCTAATTTGAATCTCGAATTCATGAGAATGAGAAATGTATTTAATATAGGTAAA
>CM060268.1:21015410-21060226 GCA_030684275.1 Acipenser oxyrinchus oxyrinchus
TATATATATATATATATATATATATATATATATATATATATATATATAACAGACATCACACGAAGAAACAGGAATTAGTGAGTTTATTATAGAAAAATCATAACGTTCTGTAACACTTCTTGGTTGCCAAACCCACTCCAAAACTCAGAACTTTGTCAAGTCGGATCCTAAAGGATCCCAATGACGCAGCATCGACACGGTGGCTTGGTAATCCATTTCACATCCTAACCACTCTCTACATAAAAAAAAGTATCTCCTCCATCTGTCTCCACCTAATTTGTGCCTTCTGGTCTTAGTCTCTGTGCTGTGTTTAAAGTATTGGCTTGGGGTAACTCCTTTTAAGATTTTAAAACTTCAAAAATCCCCAACACAAAGTCTGTTAAGAAATTATTAGTGGTAGTATTTATGACCCGTGTTAAACTGGTTGTAGCTAGCACATATTTTATGCCAAATTATGCAAACACCAAGTTTCAGCACAATTTATTAAGCATTTTTTTATATTTGTAAAAAGTGCAATATTAGTAGGTACAGATGTAAGACTGCCTGGGAATTTCATCCTGTGTGGAAAAATAAGTTATGTCAGAAACATAGTGTCACTCAAAAAAGTATTAAACCACCCCAGCTGGTTTGTGGTGCAGGGTGGGGAATGCATTTCCCATTGCACCCCAGTAAGTCACTTCCTTACTAAATGTCTTTGTATCCCTGAATCGATAATCATTCCTATTGAAGTGTGCACTGGTGTCTGCCAAGACATGCCTCGCTTTGAATGTGGTGCTTGTATTATCATTCTCCATTACAGAAACACATCTTGTGGGGTAAATGAAGAACAAATATCCAACCACTTTTCATTGACAGCAAACTGATACAGTTTGGAATGCCACTGCACTTGAGGGATCTCTAACAAAAGTTTTCTATAGTGAAAGCATTGCAAAGTGTAATAAAGCCAATTTAAAAAACATGGTAAACCAAGGTAACAATGGCAAATGTATGTTATAACCATGGGAAAAGCATGGGAAAACTACAAATATACTGTGGTAAGCTTAATAAGGGACGTCTCAATTCTTAAAACTGGTTGCCAATATTGGAAGATATTCTTTATTCTGAAAAGATATTTGGTAAGCGAGAGGGTTAATGGTTAACTAATTTCCAGTTATTTTCATTGGTAATAAATGAAAAAGCATGTCAATGACATACATCTCCCATCATGCTTGTTAATTAAAATGAAAGCCATCAGTATCATGAAAAGTAGATCATGTTGACCTACCACAACTGTGTACATGTTTGACATAAAAGACGGATGCCTTCATATACCAAGATTGTGATATTATTATTATTATTATTATTATTATTTGTTTGTTTAGCAGGCGCCTTTATCCAAGGCGACTTACAGAGACTAGGGTGTGTGAACTATGCATCAGCTGCAAAGTCACTTACAATTACATCTCACCCGAAAGACGGAGCACAAGGAGGTTAAGTGACTTGCTCACACAATGAGTCAGTGGGTGAGGTGGGATTTGAACCAGGGACCTCCTGGTTATAAACCCCTTTCTTTAACCACTGGACCACACAGCCTCCTGTGATACTCTCAATAGCTTGTGATACAAAATATGCCCAGACTAAGATTCATCAGAATTGAACAAGTGCTTGTTCAGATATGTTGCATGAATGTACAACATGCAGCTTACCCACACATGTAAACATGGCTCCTCACTTTTTCCTCGCTTTTCCTCTCCTCCACAAACAGTCGAACCGTCTGCCTATTGGAATGTGCTTCAGGGCCCAGACACTGCTGAAAACACCTTGAGTGAGACACTGTTTCTTAAACTGGGACACCCAGCAGCTGAATTGTTCACATATTTACTATCTGACATAATGTACACAGTAGTTTCTTCACAGACCGGCTTCCCATTGGCAGGGATTAGCACAATAACTCACAAAGACCAATATTATAAAGTAGTGCTGTGTGTAGTGTTTCCTGTTTGTTAGAATGCAGGTCACATAAGACCACCTGATTTTGTAGGTACTTGTTTTTAAATGTTCAGGCGGGGTTCTAATACCTGTTGCACAGGTAGTGAATCTACAGTTTCAGATTAAATTGATTTCACCAGAGGCAAAGTGAAAATAAAGCCTGGAAAACTAAACTACAGAAGAATGATAAGGACCCTGTAAGAAGCTTGCTATGGGAGGTAAGAGAATGTGTATAGCCTTGGTTATTACCCCTATAATAGTAATAAGAACAACGAGCTACATTATGTTATAATAAGAATGTTTTGGGGTAAAACGAAGAACTGTCCCACACCGTAGTAGTAGTAAACTGATAATATTTGGGCTACCACTGCAATTAATTAAACTCTTTTACACAGACAATGATCTATTCAGGGACATCAATATTGTAAGCAAGGGGTAGTGGGAAAAACTGGGAGATAAAAACCTAGTGGTTCTGCATTATAAAAATTGGTTAACATTTTGGGGTACCACTGCACTTGTGAGATGGCTTGACCGTTAAAATCTTCTGCATATATGTAAAGATGAGAGAATTACCTATTAGGGATACCAAGATATTTCGTAAGTAAGGGGTCTGAATGGGGCAGTAAATGTCCCACCACTAGTCTGTTTCAAAGCATAAGCATTTAAAAATATATATATGTGTATATATATATATATATATATATATATATATATATATATATATATATATATATATATATATATATATATACAGTACTGTGCAAAAGTTTTAGGCAGGTGTGAAAAAATGCTGTAAAGTAAGAATGCTTTCAAAAATAGACATGTTAATAGATTATATTTATCAATTAACTAAATGCAAAGTGAGTGAACAGAAGAAAAATCTAAATCAAATCCATATTTGGTGTGACCACCCTTTGCCTTCAAAACAGCATCAAGCATCAATTCTTCTAGGTACACTTGCACACAGTTTTTGAAGGAACTCGGCAGGTAGGTTGGCCCAAACATCTTGGAGAACTAACCACAGTTCTTCTGTGGATTTAGGCAGCCTCAGTTGCTTCTCTCTCTTCATGTAATCCCAGACAGACTTCGATGATGTTGAGATCAGGGCTCTGTGGGGCCATACCATCACTTCCAGGACTCTTTGTTCTTCTTTACGCTGAAGATAGTTCTTAATGACTTTCAGCTGTATGTTTGGGGTCGTTGTCATGCTGCAGAATAAATTTAGGGCCAATCAGATGCCTCCTGATGGTATTGCATGATGGATAAGTATCTGCCTGTACTTCTCAGCATTGAGGAGACCATTAATTCTGATCAAATCCGCAACTCCTTTTGCAGAAATGCAGCCCCAAACTTGCAAGGAACCTCCACCATGCTTCACTGTTGCCTGCAGACACTCATTCGTGTACGCTCTCCAGCCCTTCGGCGAACAAACTGCCTTCTGCTACAGCCAGATACTTCAAATTTTGACTCATCAGTCCAGAGCACCTGCTGCCATTTTTCTGCACCCCAGTTCCTGTGTTTTCATGCATAGTTGTGTCGCTTGGCCTTGTTTCCACGTCGGAGGTATGGCTTTTTGGCCTAAGTCTTCCATGAAGGCCACTTCTGACCAGACTTCTCCGGACAGTAGATGGGTGTACCAGGGTCCCACTGTTTTCTGCCAATTCTGAGCTGATGGCACTGCTGGACATCTTCCTGATTCAAGGGAAGTAAGCATGATGTGCCTTTCATCTGCTGCAGTAAGTTTCCTTGGCCGACCACTGCGTCTCACGGTCCTCAACGTTGCCCGTTTCTTTGTGCTTCTTCAAAGAGCTTGGACAGCACATCTGGAAACCCTGTCTGCCTTGAAATTTCTGCCTGGGAGAGACCTTGCTGATGCAGTATAACTACCTTGTGTCTTGTTGCTGTGCTCAGTCTTGCCATGGTGTATGACTTTTGACAGTAAACTGTCTTCAGCAACCTCACCTTGTTAGCTGAGTTTGGCTGTTCCTCACCCAGTTTTATTCCTCCTACACAGCTGTTTCTGTTTCAGTTAATGATTGTGTTTCAACCTACATATTGAATTGATGATCATTAGCACCTGTTTGGTATAATTGTTTAATCATACACCTGACTATATGCCTACAAAATCCCTGACTTTGTGCAAGTGTACCTAGAAGAATTGATGCTGTTTTGAAGGCAAAGGGTGGTCACACCAAATATGGATTTGATTTAGATTTTTCTTCTGTTCACTCACTTTGCATTTAGTTAATTGATAAATATAATCTATTAACTGTCTATTTTGAAAGCATTCTTATTTTACAGCATTTTTTCACACCTGCCTAAAACTTTGC
This sequence comes from Acipenser oxyrinchus oxyrinchus, assembly GCA_030684275.1. Classification (NCBI taxonomy): domain Eukaryota; kingdom Metazoa; phylum Chordata; class Actinopteri; order Acipenseriformes; family Acipenseridae; genus Acipenser; species Acipenser oxyrinchus. The sequence goes on from CM060268.1 coordinate 21,019,709, forward strand.
ACAGTACTGTATATATAAAATCAATTTAATCTGAAATATATATATATATATATATATATATATATACACACACCCATGGAGGGGTGTATTCATCATAAATAAATGGTGGCTCTAAATACTACCACTGTTTAAATCTTAAAAGGCTTTGTGAAAAGAACTGCAGGAGTATTTGTTGCTCTTCAGTGTATCCTTTCATGGCTCTACCTGAAAAGAATGTTTATCCACTCAAACCTGTGGCCCTGGTGCAGGGACTCCAGCCCTCAAGGCTCCTAGATTATTATAAACACATTTTATAGCAATTAGATAAGAATTTAATCGTTCTCTAGATTTAAGGACAGTGTAATGATCCTGTGACAGGATAGCTTGTGACCCAAGATGTTACCGGCAGGAATTAGAGACTCGAGACAGAGGCTGCAGTCTAAAGCACAAAGTGTGGCTTAGTCGTTAGAGCTGGGGACTGGGAAGCAGTGTGGCCTAGTAGTTAGAGCTTAGGGGCTGGGAGGCAGTGTGAAGCTGGCCTTCAGAACTGTGCTTTACAACCCACCTGATACATTGTACTCAAGATAAGCGAGACCCACGGAGAGATCCTTTGTTCAAGAGTCCTAAAAAATGGTTTTAACATTTTATATGGATGGATCTATTTTGAAGAAAAAGGTTGTTGTTCTGACTAAATTCTACTAAAGGTCAGAACATACAACCTGAATAGGCAATATTCTTCATAAATATTTCAGGGCTTCAAGTGAAAAAAACGTCATACAGCAGTTGATGTCAGACTTCCTGTCGAGTTTAAAGGGGTATATTAATCAAATCGTTTGCGCAGGCATTTTGAAAGGAAGAAAAAAAAAAAAAGCCTGCTGTAAAAACATTTTAAAACATGAACCAAACAACTATAATGAGGTCTATTCAACTGATCTAAACAGTCGCAGGTCTAAATAACTACGTTGGTTAATCCTAATAAGACCTTATTTCAGGCTCTGGGATTTACCACATTTGAAAAATTCTTAAGTGGTGTATAACTCCCTTGATCTGGCTTGAGGGAATAGCACGGTAAAATCATAGCAAAGCATAGTAGCGCATAATGAAGGCATGGTGAAGCACAGACACTGTAAAATAAATTCAGGTTTTTATTTTGCTACTTCACACGTCATACCAGTTATCTGTGGCTGCAGCGGATGCACAGTAATGTTTTCTCCTCTTCCCATATCCTGCGAGACAGTAGGAAAGCTCTTCTCCCTGCCAAGCAAGGCCTTCCTTCAGCACAGCTGCCAGACACATCTCACTTAAGCAGTGTGCCATTTAATAACATCCCCTGCTGCTGCGCCTGGTCTGTCATGTTGTGCATCTTTAGAGACGACTCTACCGTCACAAAACTGCTGCTGCCTTTATAGGAGTGTCATAGGTTGCTTTTACCTAGGTTCAGGAGCTGCTCTTTAGTTCTAGTGGTCTGCCATAGATAGAAGCGACATCGGTTAGCCAAAGCGTCTTTACAGAAGTAAAAGCCAGCACCAGAGTGATCTGTCACTTTGGATCAAGTTTCCTTTAGTTTTGCTGACGATACCCTGCTGTGCACTAGGGGTGCTGGTGCTTACTAATATAAATACCCTGCTGTGCCCTGGAGGGTGCTGACACTTACTAATATAGAGACTCTTTAGCTGATCTAGCCAGATGTCTCTGGCAAGCAGCTTGAACTGAAGAGCAGCTCCAGGACAAAACATTAAAATTAAGAATTTTAATAAGAAACGCACACAATTATAACAAACACTGCAACAAGGGAACAGTAGAAGAAATGATGAAACAAAAGCAGAAAAACTTCAACCAGCTCTCCAAAGGAATGCAGGTGGTTGGGTTTGAAACCCTACCAACCTTAGGAAGAAACACCATTATTACCAGTGCGATTAGATTGTACTGTAGCTTATATTTTGTGTTGGTGAAGAGATTCATTTGGTACACTGTCATGTCATACATGTGAGTGATTATAACTAAAGTGATATTAGCAGGGGCTGGTATGACTCACATTATATTCTATCCGGGACATTTCAATGTGGTTATAGTAAGAGCAGGGTGAAAATGCTGAGATGGTACTTAAATCCCTTTGCCTGATTTGACTGTGTATCAAGTTTGAAAGCACACCAAGGCAAAAGCATGCAGTACAGCAGGGCTCCACATTAACGCTGGCCATGCAGCAGTTTTGCCCTTTTCACTACAGCAACTATAGATATACCAAATTAGGAGGCGTTTGGATCCAAACCCTAACATGATCACGTGACGTGTGTGGTTCCTCTGAACAGTGAAGCTGTTTGCCAAAAACGTCTTTTCTGACCCTAAGGGCACATAAGTATACCCACATGCTTGCAAGCCAGTAGCCACACAGCACAGTTCATACAATTAAAAATATACAGAGGCAGCTTTTGCCCCAAAACATAATTTTTGAACAAATAAACCGTTATATTAAACTGTTGTTTGTTTCTGTGGCCAATAACTAGCTTTATATATGAATCCTAAGCAAAATTACACAACATCCTACACTTTGGCCTTGACATAAGTTTAGTGGCCTTGGTGCCTTCTACACATTTATTGGCCTTGCCCTTTCTTTTGCCAATTTAGAGCCCTGGTACAGCAGAACAAAAGCACATTCGATTACAAAAACACAAAAGTTGAAGATAAACACGGACCAATGCTTTGATGAATTCTTGTATTGCAACAATTGACCAAAAACTCTACAACGGATTAGCAAACTCCACCTAAGAAAGTGAGCAGCAGACCTGGAGATTGCAGGGAGGCTGCACCTCGAATCCCAGAGAGAACCACTGCCTTAGTATTGTTCCACCCCTAAAAATCAAATCCTGCCCTGATTATACCAAGCCTGGCTTCCAACACAGGCTCTACTGAGTCGAGACTACTAGCAGTGCCAACACTAACAGGAATTACCAGTGTAGCAGTAGCATAGGCCGAGCCTCCACTACTGTTACCTGTTCACAGAACTGCCAAGTCTTAGCCATTGTTAAACTCTCTAGTGCTCGAAGTTGACATAGTTTGAGTTTTTAATTGCGATGCTTGGGGTATAACCTGTCCCAGTTTTCAGCCTGGTGTGATAGCAATGATTTAACACTGTCTGTACGGGCTCATGTGAGAAGTTTCAAAGCTACAGGAATACTGTATCTACACTTTGTGCTTTCTGTTCAAAACTAAATGAATCTATTGAACATGAATTGATTTTTGTTCAGAACTATTTTGGCGTGGTCTTCAATTACTCAACACACTAAACTGAACTTTTAGATCACTCAGAATGATTTAATTTGCTATTTCAAATGTGACTTTTAACAATTTTTGCCGTTTTATTTGCAAAACATTATATACGCATGTGTACACTATAGAATGGTAAAAAACAACTTGGATTTCTTTCTAAATAGAATTCATTAATTACTCTTTACCACCTCTAGTGGGCATTTTTGTGCTAGTTTACAGCTGTGTGCAAATGTGTTTGTTTGAGAACACCTCAAGATTTCTTATTTATATACCTACCTGCATGAAAATCTCTGGGTGTGACAATTTCATTTGCATGGTCAGTAATCAGCGATATAGAAACACAAGGCACTCGTGTGAAAATGTTAGACCCAATGCTTAATTAGCAATCTTAAACTTCAAAAAATCTCATGCATTTTACCATTTGCAGTTGTGTGTTACTTTTCTCTTACTATTTTAAGCGCACCACACTTGGAGAACGCTCGCTTAGCTTCCCAGCCTTGGTGCGTGATGCTCCCACCATCGCCGCTTTAAATCAACTCTCAAGACAGTTTTACTGTATGTCATGTATTATGCATTTCTCTGTATTTAAAGTATTATGGATTTTCTTGTTACTGCATCTTGTAAAGTGCTTTGTGATGGTGGTCCACTATGAAAGGCTTATATAAAATAAAGATTGATTGATTGATTATTGCATGTGTGGCCTATTAAAGTCATCAATTAAATTAGACAATCACTAATTTGCCTATTTTGACCATTTTTTCAATTACAGTGGTTAGATTTAAACTACAAATTAAACTACAGAAGCAATGGGATACATTTGCACACTACTGTATATTGAGAGAAATTCCTTCTGAATGAATCAGTCCAATGATTTTTGGTTGATCGTCCTCTTCCCTCCCACTCAATGTTTAAAAGACAAATGCCAATACCAATGTAGTGCTTACCATAACAACTATAATGGTGTTCCTGTAATATTTGTCCAACCATTCCTAAGGCTGAAATATCTTATCAAATTTGTCACACAAAGACATCTAGAAATGGGACTATGTGAACACTTTACAGTTTGTAAACATAAAAATAAAAAGGAAATGTGTAAAATATCAGTATCACTGTTATATCCAGAAGTTAAAAACTGTGTGGCAGTGAAAAGTTTAATTTCTGCTTGACACCACCTGTAACTAAACTTTAATGAGACCATCATAGCATACAGACAGTATATAAAATGAGAATGTGAAAAATATCCTTTTCATTAATACAGAGAGAGGTTAAAAGAACATGGCACCAAAACGGTTAATGTTCACTGGACCCCATCTGTAAATTGTGCATCACATATGTATAAAGCAATGCATTTCTGATATGGCTCGCGGTTAAAACAACAGTAAAAGGGTTCACTTATACCAGACAACAACAGAGCACAGAACTAAGTAAACTAAAGAATACAGCTGTGTGCCAAATATTAAGAGAATTACTTAAACTGTACTGTCTCTATTCAGAACACACTTGCAAAGTCAGATGACCTAAAAAGAGTCGAAGTATCAGGTCAGATATCAATGTCATGGTCACCAACACATTCAATATGGAGGTTTTTTTATAACCCTGAAAATATGAAAGCATATTTGACCAGTCATATGACACGGAACCACTAACCAACTCAGATCTCTATCAAAGTCTGTTAGACGGCTGTCTTGCCCATCGTTGTTATTATTTATTTGTTAGCAGGCGCCCTTCCAAGGCGACTTACAGTTATTACAAAGTATCACAATACAGGTAAGAGCAGTTATAAAATACAATAAAATCAGTAGTAAATAAAAGCAAATTCAAATGAGAGAAAATAACCAGTAAATAATTACATTTGAGAGCGATTTCAATTGAGAGCAGTTAAACTTAAATATTTGGTTGTAAGAGTAAATTCCATTAAGAGCAAGTGGTAAGTATACTGTAATCATTGTTTCAGGATAAGAGTACTTATAAAAAAAAAAAAAAACATTTAAGTTTTTGAATACAACATTACCATGTCAATACATTGATCATTATATATATATATATATATACACACACACACACACACACACACACACACACACACACACACACACAGAACAAATCATGCTTAACATGAGGTTTAGTAAACCTTTATGTAGCATGAGACCACAGCAGACCTATTACAGATAGTGCTGCAAAGGATGAAATTAAAAATGAAATTATGAAGGAAAACACTGAAACATAGGGCCCTTAATGTATAATGGAGTTCATTCTTGAATGTGTATAGACACACACGCACAGTCTGGAAAGAACAGGACCTGAGGGAGCTGGTCTCTCACTGGTGCCTCTTAACCTGCGGAGGTGAGCCCTTGTGAAGCTAGTGCAATAATTGGTCATATCCAAATTTATACAATGCATTGTGTAATAAGCAAAAGGTTTTGAACAGACACATGCAACATACATGTATAAACATGGTCAGTATCAGGATGTATCCTACATACTGTACTTCATGCACAGACATAACAGCATTTTACAAAGACATGCAATATCTTCTGGGACCTGACTTACAGGAGAAGGGGTCATTCTTAAGATAATGACCCCAAACAATTATAAATTATGAAAACAACGTGGAAAGCAATGAACAGCAGGGTGTTCTCCAAAACGTGGTCTGGCAGTCAGTCCCCCTGGTTTATCCTCACGTGAGCTGCAATGGGATGAAGTTCACAGAAAAGTGACACAAACTATGCCACGTAACACACAACAATTTTGGCAATGCGTCAACACATTTTGGAATTCAGCAACACAAGATTACTTCTAAAATTAATTGCTACAGTGCCTTAAACGCCTACATTCTGCAGCGGTAAAAGGTGGCTATTTTGATGAAAGCAAGAGTACAGCTAAATTATTTAACTTGCCTGTATTTTTTTTGTTTTGTTTTGTTTTATTCCTGCAGGCAGGGCGTATTTCGGACTGCTGCTACGGAGCCTATTAAAATAAAAGTCTGTCCACTTAAACTATACAGCGCAGTGTTTTTCAACAAAAGACATGCATGTTTATGAAATGTCAACAGCATATTTGTCTATGCACAGTTGGGTGTCAATATATATATTTTTTATGTTTTTCTATTGACACTCGCGTGTCAAAAGTCATCTGTCAGCATGGTCGTAACATGTTCAGTGGAGTCTGAGATGTAAAACTATTAACAAACTGCTTCCAACTTTGCATTCTGGCAATGCAAAGTCGCATCTCCAAGTTCAGATAGCACAAAAACAAAACCAACAACGAGTTTTGTTGGGCATTTCAAAAGCTAAAAACAGGATCTTCAATTGATATTTTCTGCCTTTCCCGAAAACAATTTCAATCCCTATGTCACACATGCATACAGCACAGTATACATGTGAAAAATTAGAAAATAAACAAGTTGAAATCATCTATACAGCTATGCTATCTATAAATCAGCAACATTTACAATATAACATCAACGTTTGTGACCTGCAGAAACATGCAGACTCAACCGTTAACAAAATTGCCATTTCCGTATATTTGTTTTAATGTGTATATAGAAAACTCACATATAAAGAAATACATATTTTAATGTTAGTATATTTAAGTCAGGCCATTGTCCGTCTGTGAAACCTAAGCAGATACCACTCTTTCCGGTAAGGTGGTGCTTATGTTGGTCATGCATATATAATAATTCGATAGTCATCTTGCAGTATTTTGCCACTTACCTGTTGTATTTTTAGCCGGCGCCGTGTGGACTTGATCCTGCTCTCAATCAGCTGAAAATGGCAGACGGATGCAAATGCTGCTGGGTCCTAAACAGACACTGACGACTTATCACAGGAGGGCAAATGCAACATTCAAGTACAGCGTGGGCTACACTGAACCAAGACACTGTCAAAGTGGCGCTTCAAGATCGGTTAAGAAGACCAGCGTGCAGAACTGAAGCTCCAAACTTTAACTTTATTTTGGAACTTTTAATTTCCGTGTAGTTTTCTTTTAGCCAGAGAAATTCTCTTTCCAAATGCAGATAACCTAAATAATAGTCAAATACGGGAGGGTATATTTAAATATTTTTCCACTATTGATATCGTACAGATTTCTTAATGGCATGGCATATGCACCGCCCCTTGGCCCACTTCACCACCACCTAACAACCAGCACCGCCCTTCTAAGGTTGGTTCAGACAGGGACGCATTGCAATGCAAGAACTGTTGCGACGTCTGCTGACCAGAACTTGGTGGCCGCAAAGCCATCAACCAATAGGACGGCAGAGCAGGCAGTCGAGGAGCTGTGGTGTCAGGAGGGCCTCTCACAGGTGGGGCAGGCTACGGGAGCTCTTAGGGGTACACTGACATTTTGCAGCTAAGGCCAAGGACTGCACCCGCGACAGCCTGATATAACACAATGTCGACACGGACAGTGCGGCCCCATCGGAGAGCACCCCGGAGGTTACCCTGGCCAAACGGGAAGCTGCGGAAAGCCATGACTCGGGAGATGTTGGCTGGCTGGGGTAATCTGATAGCACTTGGGCTAGTTGTTGGGCTGTAATAATAAACTACTACTGTATTGTTGGTCATGTGACCCAGTATTAGCCAATTGGGATGCAAGTGTTAATCTAGCTAGGGCAAAGTCCACAACATTTTGATCTACAGACAGAGGTAGAAATGTAACAAAACAAAACCGTTGTTCTCCCAACTCTCATTGTTCAGGTACAAAGTCTTGTCTCTGTGTGTCCAAAAGTTTAATGATTATTGGCGCTGTTTTTCTTTTGTACTGTATATCACGTGCACGGGAATAATGTCAGCATTTGTACATCATGTGCAGAACACTATCAGAATAAGTTTACATGATATAAATTATGTTAGTTTTCAGAACGCTATTGGAATATTCTAGGTGGTGTTTTCCCAAAAAACGTATTTTCTAAATTTTTGTGATACGTTTTCGGAAAATTATGTTCACATGACTTTTGATATCAGAATTACTTTCCAGAAATCTATATACTGTATTATGAAACATATTGTAATTCTTATCTACGTGTAACCGCACTGAATGTGGCCTAAACATGAATTAACCAAATTCGTGAATTATCTGGACGTTGTTGTTTTCACCTGCGTCCATCACACATGTTTCTGCAGCCTCCGGATTGCTACGGATTCACATTCCCTGTGTGAGCGGCAGTAGGTGCGGCCATTGTGTAAGGACGTTGGGAAAGGACTGGCTGTTTTGGTTTTTCTATTTTCATCTTACGAGAAACATTTTAACATTTTTTAATTTAGTATTTTTATATTTTGTTTAATTTCTGTAAGTCGCTATGGATAAAAACGTCTGCTAAATAATTAAATCATAATAGTAATTTTGTCATGAAATATTGATGGGAGCACTATACCAGTTTGAAATTCCAATATGTGAAAATGTTCACAGTATTATGATCTATTTATACTCTGCCCTTGAGAAAGTTGCATGACCAGATAATGTACAAGGATTTCTTTGCAAGGAATGAAAGCAATAAGATGTGCCGCAGTGCCCTGGAACCGCTCGTGTGAGAGCATGTGTGCTAATGCTCAAGTCATGCTATTGCCTCCAGAGTGTAGCAGGGGCAAGCAGGTCATGAAATGGATGTTTCCCAAGTGCAAACTACTAACACTTCATCAGTTACAAGTGTAGCGCTGTCTGAAACCTGGCTTTCAAATTCAGTTAATTCACGGTTATTGTATGTTGACTGCAAATTGTACATATTAAATGAAAGCCCTTTATTTCCAGTTAATGATTTTACCAAAACATTCTCTGGTTTTACAGGAACTATAGGTTTTGTTTTTTTATACAGATTTTTCACTTAAAATTTGCTCCATTCCGCATTTATACGAAGACAAATCCATTCCAATCATTAGATACATTTACGTAAATAATTACTCAATTTAGCCTGTCGGTTTAACTTCACCAGCTTTACTCATTCACTCTGACAGTTGTAAGCATTCTGATTTTTATACTTAAAGTCAACTAGTGAAATATCAAAGCAAATCTGTTTTGTAATTCAGTGTCTGCAAGGCGCAATACAACTTATACCATATTTCAGCACCTGGGATCTCTTGTGCTAGTGAAATGTAGTAACTATTTCCAGCAGGGCTTACCAGAAGGGGGCAGTGTTGTAACTCACAATTTTTCAAGTTTTTTTGTTGTCATCAGCTCGAACAGTGATCCTAACCTTTCTCATGTTTGTTTGTTTTAACAATGTACATTTAACAAGTTATGTGGTTAGCTCTCCGTCAGCCAGCAATTAAACAAGAACATTTTGTTTCAGAACAATATTCCTTAATAGTCTACTCACTTTGGAAACATTGGGCCCCTATTTATAAATGTTAACGACTGTTTTTAAACAATGATTTTGGTTAATCTAATCAAGTTTTCAATAAACTTTTCCTCAATGGTTTCAGAAATCAGTTTTCACTTTTTAAAGTGCTTTCATCGAAGAGAATGGCTACAAACTTTAAAAGGTCTTTAAAACAGTCTTTACATTTTAATAAATAGGGTCTATTATTGAAGGCAGTAAGTTTACTTGCAAAAATGATTTTGATTAATTTGCCCAAAATAATAAAACAAAGATGAATATTGGAAATCCTTTATTTTAAGTATGTACTAATTATGAAAAAAAGGAATTGGAGTGCAATTAGAGTTGAGACACACAAACTTGCTTACAACTACTTAACCTGGACAGTTTAAACATCAGCTATACAGGGCAGCAATCACACTGCAGAGCAAAAATAAATAAATGGTTTTCAGAAGTTTAAAATCCCAGTTCACAGAATAACAAAACTCGCCACACATCTGACCTGTTACTAGCAGTTCAGTTGCAGCTTTTCACTCCCACTTTACCAGCTGACAAATGATTCATCTTATATTTGAATAGATTTTTTGTATGTATTTATCTTAAACAACTTATATTGTTCTTTTTCTAAGTTGGCCTTTTATACTGCAGAATTGGTTGTAAGGCAGTACTGTATGGTGGTGGCTCCCATTTGTCCATGATGCTAATCCACTATCACTTGCATGCTCATTGAAAGATACAGCACTCTCAACCATGGATCCTGACAGCATTATAAAAGGGGGCCACTGTACCGAATGTTAGCTTGTGTATTTATTCTTATTTTCTGAAGCAAATATTATTTTCCTTTTGGTTCAATGATTGCATTTCTTTAGGAACAAATATGGAGTATTCATGAAGCAGTAGTGTGACTATAAATACATAGGACCCCCATGCATTTATTAGCAGGCCAATACTTTATGAATATGGCCAACAGTGGCTTATTTCTGTTTGCCAAAGAGCTCCATGTTACTTAGAATGAAATGTACATATTAGACAGGACTAGTTAAAAAAACAAAAAAAACAACTATTGTGCATAAGAACGTATTGAAAACAAGATGACACATTTTAGCATCCTACTTTAGACACTGCTGTTTTTTTCTATAACATTTGCCAGGCAATGAAAGGAAAATTATGTGGAGTTCTTATGTGTACCAACCAGCCAAAGTAACGCACCTACTAGGGTACAGTGTAGCATACAACTTACTGTCCCTATTGTGTGAAATACACAATTACCTGCAATAGAAAACATCAATGTGCTAGCCTGACTTGAGTTCTTACCTGATTTAAATACCATTAAGCATTTCTTGGATAAGCAAGGAGAGAGGGAGAAGCTTTGTTGTATGAGGAATAAAATACAATTCCAGAAACATTTTTGTAAAGTTTGATTTCTTCCATGAAGATGTGTTGCAGTTTGCCAACTGTTCTATGGTTTTGTGTTAGTTGAATTCTAAGGGTGTCCTACATAAACTCTAAAAACAATGAGGTTAGTTACTGTTGCCGGTCAGTATGTGTGTTTTCAGTAAAGCCTTATTGCAGAGCTTAATAATCTAACTACAGTATTTAAAAATGCTCATGCGTTCTAGCCCCTTAACATCTCACACATGCAAGTGTAATGATTTTTAAATCATTAGAAGTAAAAACAAATACAAAATAAATAAAAGCCTAGAGCTAGGTTTTTATATTTAAAAAGGCCTGGTTTTTAATGGATTTTGGGAAGAAAAACAAACAAACAAAAAAAAAACAACTACCAACTCTAGAATGACCCACATTATTAAAGCACTCGGTTAGGACAACTGTAATAAGTTTACCCATATCACTGGTTTAATGTACAGACATAATTATTAATGTAAAAACATATTTGAAGTTTTCCAAATAGACCCCACTTGAAATGATTCAACAGCAAATCCAATGGTACCATGGCAATTTGTGCTAAGATTCCAATTCTAGGAAGACAGGATTTGATGTTTAAATTATTTTTAGCCCATGACCTAAAAAGCATGGTTACCACATTAAATAGTAAATATTATTTATAAATTTCCCCATGATTTTATTTGGTTTGCAATAAAGATGCATGTATAGAAGTTATGTTGCTTACGAAAACAAGTGGGTCAAACAGAGTATATAGTCTTGCATGTATTTTCTGTAAATCAGGAAGCATAGACAATGGCCAGGCAACTAGCAAGCTCGTAGCAAATTAGAGACATACAGGAAAGAAAGTTTAAATCCCAGTAATGAACAACAGAACTACAGAAGCCATGTAGCCTTCAAGCTCTGAGAATGCATAAAATTGTTTAAATACAAAAATGCAGAAAATAGCCAGATGTTTAGAGAAGTAGTCACGAACAAAGAGAAAAGCACGCTACGCTTTATTTTAGAGGTCTTGCAACATGTTCCTTGTTTTTGGTCTTTGCAATGTTGTTTCTTCTTTCAACGGAATTTCAGTGCCCTAAAAGACCAGTACCTACAAAAGAATTGGATACACAATTACATCTCTGACAAGAAAAATAACAAAACACCCCAATATTATAATATTGCACATTTACAGCCAGCAGACAAAAGTATTGGAACCCTGCACTTAATATAAGCTCATTCAAGAAAACATGTTAAATACAAGCATTTAGTGAACATTAGCTGCTATGTTGTCAAGCAACATGACAAAGATCAAAATACAAAATTTCTGATAGTTTAACAAATATTTATAAAACAAAAACAAAAGCACTTAAGGAATTTCAAATATTTGTTCATGACAAACGTATTGGCACCTTTACATTAAAAGTCTGGACACATTTAATATAACAAATGAAATATCTCAAATGCTTGAAAACCATTACACATTAATTAAGCTGCATTATAATATCAATAGCCAGAAAAGAGGTCATTATTTGCCACATCTATTGAAGAATCTTTTCACGTTTGAGAACAGCGTTCGTAGCAAACTACAACAAAGGACATGACTGCAGAGCAGTACCAAAGAAAAATGCAATAGCAAAATCCACAAATCAGAGCAATAATCAACAAGTACCACAGAACAAATTCAACTGAAATGCTTAAAACAATTGGCCGTCCAATGAAAAACACAGGTACAGCAGGTAGGACAAGCGTCCGAGCAGCCAAGACTAACAGCCAAGGACTTAAAGATTTAGAAGCATCAGGCATAATAGTGCACTAAAGAACTGTATAAAGTCAACTGAACACAAAACAGTATGCACGTAGACCAGGCTGCAAATCACTTTTAAATGTGATTCATGTGATTGAAGATCAAATGAATGCAGCCATGTATTAAAAACATTCTACAAAGTACAATGATACCATCTGCTTACATGCTGACCCAAAGCATATGGCTAAGTCAACTGTGGAATTCTTGAAGAAAACGAAGATGAAAGTACTGGAATGGCCTTTCAATCACAAGATCTCAATTCAATAGAAATGCTTCGGACGGATGTGAAAAAACTGTAGTCAAGCTTGTGTATCTAATCTGTCTGAGCTGAAGGAAGCATGCAAGACAGAATGGTCCCAGATTTCACAAACAAGATGCAACATACTGGTTTAGAATTATCATGAACATCTGAAAGCAATAATAAAAGCAAAAGGAGGACACATGAAATACTAAAGCAGAGTTGCCAATACTTTTGTTATGAACGAATACTTGAAATTAAATATATATATTTTTATATATAAAAAGATTATTGGTTTATTAAAGTGGTTACAGTTTACTAAATGATTGTCCTTAATCTGTTACCTTTATAATAAGCCTTGGGTACAAATACATTTGTCTGCGACCGTGTAGCACAAACAAGCTATGGCTTAATGTAACTAGGGGGTTTGTTCAAAGCTACCTAAAATACTGGATTTAAAAAATTGTTAACTCCTCTACAACATATTAACTGGAATTGTGTATTTCCAATAATACTCACTGACCGATTATTATTCTAAAACCGTGGAATCTGTCACTTTAAGCTTTGGTGTCCCACCGTTACGCTTCTCTACACTGGCTTACATTTTACAAAAACACTTAAAGCTAACATTTTCAACATGGACTTCAACAACTCCGTCCTATTAAATCATTTCAGTTCTAATCTGTACATCTCCTAGATTTACTTTATTTTAGCTTTGATTTCAATATATAGTCAGAATCTTACCTTTAAAACCTTCTTCAGGCATACAAACTGAAAAATAAGCAAAAACTAAACTTAAATATTAGTTTGTGAAACCTACTAAAAGTATGATGACAAACTTATTATGCTAAAGTTAACCTCCTTTAAATGATTTCTGAACAGTATAGAAATGAGCTGTGAAAAGGTACAAAACAGGCAGAGCCTCGCTACATTTTTCACAATTAAAGACATTTCAAAATGAATGTGTTTTAGCAGCAGATGCTTATCTCAGAGTGCTGGGTCTTTGTCATCCACATCAGTTGAAGATGTGGCTGTGGTAGTGCCAGCATTAGAAAAGCATATAACCCCTGTTTCAAACTGATGCTCCAGCGGCGTGCGAACTGAATTCAAGCACAAAATATTCACTATGTTCCCATTAAATACAGGAGTAGAGCGGAGCCTGAAACAATTAAATACGCTTTGACACTTTCAACACTAGCGCTCCTTCCTCTGCCACGCCTTTGGTTTCATACAGCCCCAGCAGCAAACTACTTAATGTTAATGTATGCAAATGATATGCTAAAGTATCATGTCCCACAATCCTACACTGATCACCTGGTACCACCAGAATCAATCGTGGCAGCCCACCGTAGAGCAACACGTGTAATTAAGCATTTCATGAAGACATTTCTTATCACCACCATCATGCTGAGAATAGTCATCATCTTTCTTCTTTTCTTTCTCTCGAAGAATCTTCCAAATAATGATTTGCCATCCGGTATCACTTGAATCCATATCTAACTCGCTAGTTAGAACACACAATGCTATGTGATAGAGTGTTTACATGTTTTCATTGGTACAATTGCACAATATTGATAACAAGCAAACATACATACATACTCGCTCACTTTCTGGTTTTGTCATTACTTACTACAATGCATTGTGGGAGATTGCTTTGGAATAAGTGCGCCGTGCTTCAGTTCTCCAGTATGAAATCAATTGGTTCATGGAATATAACGAAGTGCGGCTCTACATGTACTTAATGTCAATTCAGTTCGGCATGTCGCTGGAACATCAGTTTGAAACAGGTGTAAGCTCCCCTCATTGGGATGCTAAATGAATGTCCCAATAAAGTATGACAAAAACATCTTACCTTGGAAAACATCATCCATTGCAGTGTAATCAGCTATTGGCTCGTCAGCCTTAAACAAACAAACAAACAAACAAACAAACAAACAAACAAGGATAAATATACATTTCTATGAAGATACATTTAACACAGTATAATAATAGCATACAAAAACACAGTTACAGTGAATAAAGATACTCAACAGCACTCAAAATGCTAAATATTTACACTTTCAGTATTTTTGGCATTGACTGCCGTTACCTTAAGTTTTATAAATCAAATTTAATTTGTAAAAAAAAAACAAAAAAAAAAACTGCTTATAAAATGCTTTCTTTCAGCTCTCTTACTGCTGGGTGAAATAAATAAATGAACAGACTAATTTTAATCAAGGTTAGAAACTTCCAGCAGTTCAGCACTAGGTCCTAGGTTTCCCTCAATGACTATATCATTTAATTTAATTTAATACCAGCCCAGAGTTTAAACAATTAGGCCCTATAAACTGCTCCTCCCTTACAGCTGCATGAGCAACTCCCATTAGGAAACCTACAGACTAAAATTGCAAGCACCTGGTCTTTACAATAAGCCTAAACAGGACTGTAATCAGGGTGAGTTTCTTCTAAAGTAACAAAGACAGATTACACATCCTAGATCTATTCACCTCACATCCATTTTACCTTCAGAAATATGTATCTAACATTTCATATTGAATTCAGATAAACCATGTAAAGGGTTTATCTGAATGAACAAGCACGTACCTTAAAATATATGACAGACTCAGGAATGACTCCAAGGCTGCCCAATGTTGCTGAATCATCAGTCAAATAATGTCCATCTACAGACAGGTTTTGGTCAAAGGAGCCACTGAGAATGCATGCATGATCTATAAAAGGAGAAGAATGTGTTAGTAACATATACCCAGCAAGGCTATAAATACAAAATAAAAGACCCATGTAGTCTAATGTAACGTCTAATGTAAAAGATACCAGCTTCAACATGCTTTCTTCTAGATATACTGGAATAAAAAAATATGAAAATTGTGCCACCGCTGTATAGTGGGAGGGATAAACATTATTCATTGGTTAAATTATAAGTACTAGCAAACCAGGAAATTGGTTTAGAAGTGCTACAAGTACTGGTACCGTATGTTTATGTTTGCAATATGAAACAAAATGCAATTTTAAAATAAAAATAATTCCCAGTAAGAGAAAGCCACCTTCAGTTTCATGATGTTTCGGTTCAATACCTGTATCTTCAGTTCTTTCAGCGTCTGATTAGCAGATACGATCAGTGCCTTTTCACCCCGGACTTTCCGATGTCTGATACTCCTCCTTGTTCCTGCTTTCTGATGAACAGTGAAGGTGCTAGTGCTGATGCTTGTTGCTGTGCTTGGATTGGACAGCTTTTGTCTTTTAGCTCCATCATTAGACTGAAAACAAAAACACACAATTAAAAACAATGAACTAAAAAAAAAAAAAAAAGGAAAGGAACAATGTCAAATTCAATAAGGTTAAGCAGGACATAGTACAAAATTGCATCCTTGCCATGCCTGCCATTAAACAAATAAATCAAATGAAAAAGACCTGGTTAAAATCAGGGTCACTTTCTCCTTCAGCCTTTGGCTCCTCTCTTTCATCTTCAGCATCTGAGCCACTCATGGTAAGATCTGGAGCAGCCTCCTTCACAATCTGCATCAAAAAAGGTTCAGCAAAAACAAATTTAAAGAACAGACGACTTGGTTTTATATTGGGGGCTTCATTTTATGTTACAGAAGTGAAAAACACATGATGACACAGAGGGACTGCAAACAGGAATCACACTGCTGCTCTGCAAGGTTGCCAATTTTAATCAGATAAATGTCATTTTGGTATGAAAATAAGTACTGAAAATGTTTCATTATTGTTAATGCATATAATATTTTTGATAATTGTTGTGAAAATTACCATTTTATTGTCAACCACCTTGCGGATGTAGATGGTGGCCTGTGTGTATTCACGAGGTCTCTCTGCTGCTGAAACAGCAAGCCTTCCCTGCACTCCAGGCAGAGGTCTGAAAGGAAAAAGAACATCAATAAAATGCAAATACAAGAACTATGGGCAAAAAACCCATAAAATAAAAGATACACAATACCAATGTTTTTGACATGCTTATCTTTGACCATGGATAAACATTTAGATTATTTCCCATGGAAAATGTTTTAACTATTAGTATCCCTAGGTGCAAAAACAGCAAAAATGTAAATCACTTTAAATACTGATGTAGGGAACTGGTATGACTGATTAACTGCAGATTTAAAAAACGAAGCAGCTAATTTTAATTAACGATGCATTTGAATTTAAAAGATAAAGCAGAGCTGTGTTGTACTGTGCATACCTGGATCAGTGTGGTATTCATAGTTCCCAGCGTCATTTTGTGTTTTTTCCATTCTTCTGGAAACTTTAATTGGCTGATCCACAAGAAAAAATCTGCTTATGGCATCCCACTCGCTGGGCCATAACAGAGCTATTCTGTGCAAAGGAAAGACAGAAGACTTGGCTTTTTTTTACATACTTTCTCTACTGAGACTACATTTTATATTCTTTTTTCTCCGATACCGCTTGTAAATTGCCTATAAATAAATTATAGCGTCAGCAATACCGCTTTTTGTTTTTTTATAAATACTGCAGAAATGCCATCATTACGATAATTAAAATAATTAAAACAAATCCAATGATCATGTTAGCCCACATTTTTGTATACTCTATTGAAAACAAAAATAGAGGTAGCTTGAATGCATGAATTTGCAATTTCCAACAACCAAAACCTGAGAACTCACAGTTTTGCATCCCCTTAATCATTGAATCATAAGTAAACATAAAGCCATCATGTGGACATAGCAGGGCACTGTTTCCAACAGAGGACACTGGGTTACATCTAGTTGGTCTCCTGTTACAAAAACAAATTAAAATCCATCAGCATCAATAAATCAGTTAAAGTTGTACAGGATAATAAATGTAATACTAACATTCCCTGCTTCATTTTGAATTTAAAGTGTATAAACATCTTGATAATTCCTTCACTTAAAATGATCGAATATTAAATGAATCAAAATGCAATACCAAACAGCAGCCTTTCATTTCTTAGCCACCTTCCTTCCTCTGATTTTGGATCTCATTTTCTCTTACTTTTGGATAACTGGATAATTGCATTGCTTCATGACAGGTTAATTTGGTTAATTGTTTGCTAGAACGTATTTTACTTTAATAAAATCATCATTTAAAAAGCACCTCTTAATTTGGGTAGAATTAAAACTGTTTGCGTGTGTGTAACCCTACCACATGCACATTTCTGTGTGTGTATATACTGTACATAGTCGCAGACAAAAGTATAGGCACCCAATGCTCATTATACCGTAATTCAGCTAAGAGAGTAAGGACAAGCATTTAGTAAACTTTTAATAAAAAGTTCAGTGCTCTCAGTGCCTAGTAATTTACAAATAATCTATCAAAAAACAAACAAACTTATTTAATTTAAATAATTAGTTCATGACAAAAACATTGGCACCCCTGCACAAGTATTTTGTATGTCCTCCTTTTGGTTTTATTGCAGCTTTCAAAGGTTTAAGCTCATTTGTAACCAGTATGTTACACCTTGTTGATGAAATCTGGGCAGCCTAAAATACTTGTGTTCTCAGTTTAAATTCAAGATAGAAATTATTTGTTTTCTAAAGCATATATATACATATACACACACACATACACACACAACATCAAAACCATATAAAAGGAACATAATGCGTCACCTGATAAACTTTTTCCATTCCTCCACGAAAAACAGGGACACAATATAAAGAACATCCGACTCCTAAAAAACAAAAGGACAGTTTAAAGTAATATAACAAATAAAACTGTCAGTTATTTAGAGCTGTGTAAAAGGGTTGTTCACTATCCAGCAATTCAAAGGTAGTTCTAAATCATCAGGAGGCATCACATACTGGGTTGTTTTTCCTTTTTTCTCTCCGTTAACAGAAACCGTTTGACAATGTGTGAATACTATAGAATCGCACATTAAACTGTCACTCACGTGCAAAATTCGATCTTTTGATTTGTATAATGCATATTACTTAAACAAAAGTTGTTGTATTAAAATTCACTACCAAATCAAGTAATTTGGGGTACAGTTGGAACAAAACCAAGAGGGACACCGCCCTCAAGGACCAGGATTGGGCACCCTGAGCTATGGTGATGTCACCAGTAAGTTATGCAAATTAGTACCATTGAAGGTTTGAACCTTCCTTCGCTAACATGTTCTGAACCTCGAAGGTCAAAATGTACCCTTCGTTACAGCCCTAGTTGTTGTTGTTATTATTATTATTAAGTTAGTCATTTAGCAGACGCTTTTATCCAAAGCGACTTACAGACTTGGGGATGAACTTGGGGATCACTTACAATAGGACCTCTGGTTTTACGTCTCATCTTAAGGAGGGAGCACAAGGAGGTTAAGTGACTTGCTCAGGGTCACACACAGCGATTCAGAGGTTGTGCCGGGATTGAACCAGGAACCTCCTGGTAACAAGCCCCTTTTTAACCACTGGACCACCAAATCTCCTTAGCTGACCATCTATGTATTGCATTAGTGAAGCAAATGAGATACTGAAGTGATAAAGGTGATTAAAAAGTAGGATAAAGCAGTTCAACAAGCAGTATCAAAAGTATTCATGAATGCATCGCAAAATAATGAATTAGTGGTGCTCCTTTTAACCAGCCACTCCAAATATTAGCTTCCCTGCTGTTACACCCAGTTGCGTCACCCTACAACAAACAAGGTATGTCTACAGTTTGCTGAAATTCCCTAATTTAAAGCACCCTGTACTCAAACTATTTCTCACGTGATAGTTTTTTTGCATATAGGTGATGCATCACATTCATAGGGAAAATTGCTTTTTTAAAAAGACGACTCAATCCTGATAAAATGTCTCAGTGTCTGTACCTGAGGCCATTTCTGCAGAGTGGGTCTGTTCTTATCTTGGAAGAGGTTCAGTAGAGCGGTTTTCTGGTCATTTGCCATCATCTTATGCAGAGCTTCATTTTCCTCATCTTCTCTTTCCAATGTCTTAAATTAAAATACAGATAACAAAACTGAAATGAGATATTGAGATTAAGGGCATCATTTATTTAAAGCATTTTATTGTAAATCAGTGCAACTGCAGACACAGCCTTTCCTCTTCAAAACATCTGAATAAAGAACAACCAAGAAATGATTTAGGACTAAACAATATGGACAGTTTATATAAAATGAGTACAGGGCTGAGTGATCATTTAAATAATCAATTGAATATTATTGATTAAAACGGAGTAAACACGGCAGCCTTGTACTAAATTTCAGTGTGGGTTTATTTCCAGGAACTGTTCTTCATGATAACATAACTGGTGCTTTAGTTTAGCAGTGCAGCAGTGATGCTGTTGGCTTCTCACTGGCATTGATCGCGCCGCCCCAGTTTGGCTGTGCTTTCTCCTGGTTCCCATAACAAAGCATTGCTGCCATTTCTAAACTTCCAGGCAATGTACTCATCAATTTCAGATTTTAAAAAAATGGTTAAGAATGCAGCTGGGATGAAGACTGGTTGTGCTTCATATATATAAAAATGTGTGACATATAGATGTCCTGTCTGTATCGCTGTTATAAGGAACATGCTTCCTGTGTACTTTTAAAAAAAAAAAAATTATTAAACCAGGAAAAAGTCCTTTTGAGATTGAAATCATACCACACGACACACTTACAAATAAACCAATACAAACAAAAATTTACAAAAACAACACCACAAACAAATTTGGAGCATCGGTCAAAACAATAATAAGCGATGAAAGACATTAACACCAATGGACAGCCCATTTTCATCATTTTTAGTTACCTGGCACTTTTGGCAGGGCTCCTGACTGGATATGAATTCCGGTGCTTTGGGAAAATAGACCTTCAGTCTGTTCCAGACTTCAGTGGAAACAAGTTTCCTCTCAATTTCAGATATGCAAAGCCCACCTTTGGAAGTCAATATTTTAAATACTTTAAAATATTATTTTAATTTCTATTATTTAAATAGATTGAGGATTAAAACAGAAAGGTCTAAACAGAAAACCAGGAGAATATTTAATTTATAGTACATAACATTAAGATTAATCTAACATAATTCTTATTAAAATGTGTCATTAATTTTAACCTGTATACTTTTTATGCTGGACCTTTACGTGATAATCGTTCGTTTTGTTAAGAGCTCACGCTCAATTACACGTTCAATTAATATGTAAATAGTGTGTAAATAGGGATAGCATACACACCATGAGAACAGAGAATATCTTCATTGAAATGTAAATTCTGCTCCGCATCTTCCTCTTCTTTCCTATTGCCAAGTGCCTCTTCTGTTTCAAAAGAGATTCTACGGTAATATTTTCATATTTACTCTACCGAACACTGTCAAAGATGCAATTAAATCTAAAATCAAGTATTTTAATACCACACACCCCCCGCCACGGCTGCAAATACAAAATCAGAGCCATCATCACCATATGAAACCATGACTGCAGCAGTGTTCCAAGGCTTGGAACAACAACTGATTTACAGCAAGACTAGGGCCGGGGATTGTATTGCCCATTTTTCCTCACTCAGACCCCTTACTTACTAAATACCCTGGTATCTCTGAATAGATAATTGTCTCCTCTAAAAATATGCTAAATATTTTAATGAGCAATACATTTCACAATTAGAATGATATCCTATACAACTGGGGATGGTGAGTTTGTTGCCGGATAACTTCACTCAGATTATTTGCTCACTAAATATCTTGGTATCCCTGAATAGATAATCTCAAGTTCAGTGGTACCCTAAATACGATTCATTTTCTAATAATGCTGAATGCCTTGCATGTAAATGTGTAATGTGACGTACACATACACAGAAGTTCCTCCAATTATCTACTGACTAAAATGCTCCAAGCAATTGAATAGCAGGTTCTCTCTCTAAACTCTGCAGCATATAGACACATACCAGGAGCCTCCACTATATCCCCAAAGTACTGTTAAATTACTTATTTTTAGGAAATATTTTACAGCTCCTTATCTAATGTTTCTCAAATGAGAGCACCAGGGTGAATCTGTGCAGCCACAGCAGACCCCTCTCAATCAACCTTAAAAAACAGTGGCTGGAATGGTAACTTCCTATGGGCAGCTTAAATTTTTATTCCTGTAACTGCTACTTACTTTAGGTTAACTTTTATTGGACAGTGTAATATAGAGCCCTGGTAAGTATTGGTGGCTGAACTCTGTCCAATCTGTAAGAAATAGCATGCTGGAAATTGTATTCAAATTTACTATGGTATCCACTTAATCTACCTTGAGCCTCCAGAACAGCTGACCCCTCACCATTTGTTTTGCCATTGGTGTGCCTCGTTTCCTCTTCCTTCTCATCCAACTGTTCCAAAGCCAACTGTCGCCAACTTCGAAGAGATGCTTTACCTATCCAATATCCTTCATTGCTGCAAAGACGTTATAGGACACATTGTAATCATTAAATATCCATTCACCACCCTCTTCTATATCCATTAGACAACCGTTAATGCAATTTTACTCTACCTGTCAACCGCAGCTTTCACCAAGTTTGAAATAACTTTATAATCTTCATTTAATTGGTTCTTCAATCTGAGCACTCTGCATCGCTCTATTACACATTTTTGACAGAGGGATGAACCTAGAAAGTAGGGGAGTTAGAACATTAAAACAAGTATGTTATACATCCCCTTCCGCAGCTGTGAATGCAAAATCAGAGCCATCAATAAACTAAAAATAAAGATCATGACCTGCAGTACATCCAATTTAAGGACATGTACAAAAGTAATTTCAATCATTTGTGTGGCTATGCCTTAGATTTTCCAATACATCACTTCAAATCTCTTACCATCTAACCTGGGGCTACCCCTGTATCTGCTAAAGAAAAGCGTAGCTGCTTTTTGAGATATCCGTTTCACATCTTCGACTTTGTCAGGGTGAAGTTTTCCATGAGAACACAGGAATTTGGAGTTATCGATGGATTTAGTAACTGTGGAATCATCCAGCCATTTCTGAAGCCACTCCAAAGGCACAAACTCATATGGCTGACCTACAAATACACATATATGGGGCATTAATTATACAAGCAGTCATTCAGAAATAACTACAATATCATTCTGCATCTGCTCTTGTGGAAATTACCAGGCAATACATTTGAATCAAATTGGGAGTAAACTCAACAGTGATAAAATACCAATGTATTTGTGCTGACCTAAATCTGTTTTTTCAAAATGAAACTGCATATTGTTTTAAAAGCATCAAAATACATTTATCAAAATAAATATATAAATACCTCCAATGTTTTAAACACACTATCATCATATATATGAAAGAAAAGGTTTTTAAAAATGTACACAAAAAGTTTTAAAGATTAAAAATATTTTATTTTCAGTAAATATATATATATATATATATATATATATATATATATATATATATAATATATATATATATATATATATATATATATATATATACACACACACACTTATTTTGATCTATTTTTAATCTATAACCCAAATCTTAATAGACACAAATAATTTTAGTTCCATATGACTATTCTCTTTTTAAACAGTCGTTTTTGCAATATGCAAAAAAAATAACCCATTTAAAAAGTAGAAAACTTAAGTGTATAAAAATCACAAACAGTACTAGAATATTTTACAGACCGTCTTCAGCGGGTAACAATTCGTAGATCTCCTTCACCTCTTCATGTTTTGCTTTGCCTTTGTCTACACTCTGTTTATGCATCTCAGCCATCTCAGCACACCACTCTTCAAACTTTCTGTTATCTTTCTCAACTAACTTCTGCAGAAAGTCTAAGGAGGTCAAGAAACAAAAAGTAATAATGGACCAAAATAACCATCTTACTGGCCAATATTTTGCCAATATTTATGACAATTTAGCACAATTGTTGAGCTTAGCTAATTTGTGCAAGATATCGAGTAGGGATGTCAAATATAAGAAGGTCAAGACAAAGGAGTTGGATTCAAGTTTGAGAAAAGCCCTTGCAGCAAACTACAATCACAGGGAAATGGCTATAAACAGTATCAAAGAAATACGGAACACCAAAATCCACAATCAGATCAATAAATCAAGTAGTACCACAACTGAAATGTCTGAAGGTGGACGTTCAAATTACGGATACATCAGGTAGGTTAACAGTCCGAGCAGCCCAAAAGAAAATTCAAGATTAACAGCCAAGAATTTAGGGCACTTTCACACCTGGTTCGTTTGAAGTGCGGCTCCGTTTGCTTGGAGTTGTATGTGAACCAAGATCACTTGAAATGGTCGTCGGGGACTCTGTCGTTTGCCACTTTGTTCCTTTTCGACTTTTTGAAATGTGAAACCAAAACGTACTCCAGTTCACTTAGAAACAAACCTCTCCAAACAGGGAAGCAAATAGTGGAATGTGTAAGGTGGATTGTGGAATGTGTAAGGTGGATTGTGGAATGTGTAAGGTGGATTGTGGAATGTGTAAGGTGAATTGTGGAATGTGTAAGCTGGATCATAAGGTGGATTTTTTTATGGTTGTTTTATATACATTTTTGCTTTATGTGTTTTTCTATTACTTCCCCCAACCTTCTTTTATTTAAATTTGATGCCATGTTTGATTGTGTTGATTAACCTACAGTTAAACATGGTGGTGGTTTGATCATGATATGGAAGTGTTTTAGCAATTCAGGGACTCGAGACATTGATGTGATTGAAGAGCGAATAAATGCAGCCATGGAACTAAACATTCTACAAAGTACAATGATACCATCTGCTTGTAGGCTGATTAGCAGACAGTTTATCTTCCAACATGACAACGACCCAAAGCATACAGCTTACTCAACTCTGGAATTCTTGAAGAAAACTAAGATAAAAGTTCTAAAATGGCCTTCGCAAATCACCAGATCTCAATCTAATAGAAATTCTATGGACTGATCTGAAAAAAGCTGTTGCCAAGCACTGTGTAGCAAATCTATCTGAGCTGAAGGAAATATGCAAGGCAGAATGGGCCCAGATTTCACCAAAAAGATGTAGCATACTGGTTAAAAATGATCATAAACATCTGAAAGCAATAATAAAAGCAAAGGGAAGACGCACAAATACCAAAGCAGGGGTGCCAACACTTTTGTCATGAACAAATACTTTAAAGTTTTCTAGCTGCTTATCCTCAATCTGTTACCTTGAATAGTGGTGTAATAAGCATAGGGTCCCAACTGTCTGTATAACACTGAAAATCAATAGATGGGCACTGGTGTTTTTAATGTATTCTAAGATGGATTTTAACCCACTTACCCGGCACCTGAACATTAATCTCGCTTTGACTTTTTTCTACTTCTTTATCAACCTGCTGCTTATAAACCAACATGTAGGAGTTCCGTGAGCAGTGAAATCCTTTACTGCATTTTGGTTTGCGTGTCTGAGATTTGGAAGGCTCTGCTAAAAAAACATAATAGAAATCGAGACGCACAGTTTAACATATTCATGAGATCTTCAGTTTATGCAGTTCTACATTTCTAGAGCATGTTGAACATAAAAACAAGGACAATCAATCATTTCATGTCTGCAACATTACACTGCAGCATCATTTAAATACATGCACATTTAAATACATGCAAAAATGCAAAAAGTAACATACAAATGTTTGTAGGTGCAGACAGAAGTCTCAATAACTTGTGCTAAGGAATGTCATAGCCAAGTTGTTTCATTACACTTGGCTAAGCACTTTCCTAGATACATGTAAAACTGTGAAGTGTAACATAAACCATCCCCAGTGAGGAATAATACAGTGTACTTAAATCTAGTGGAGTTTTGGTACCATCAAATACCATTCGGAGTGAAGCTGCAAAATTAATTTTCAAAAAATTACACCGACTGAATACCAAGAAACAGATTTCAGCTTGTATTATTTCCTTACCTATATCCTCCTCAATTCCTAGCTGTAGTTTCTTGCCTTCCATTTTCTCAATCTCTTCATCATTAAATTTGTACCAGTCTTTAGTTCTGGCATCCCGCACATGAGCAATGTAATGACCGGAGTATGCACTTACTCCTCTGTGTATCAAAACTGCACTCAGTTCATATACACATTTCTCATCTAAACAGGAATTAAAAGGAACGAGAGTGAAACACTGTGGTGTATATATGTAGATTGTCAAGCAAATGAGATGTAGACAGCGCAGCGCTGGAATGTAAAACTAATGTTGCAAGCAAATCATTTAACTGGAGGATACCCAAAATTGAACTTGAATATAAATACTTTCGGAATCTGAAGAATCTCAAAGCGTGTGCTCTTTAACTGGAAATGAAAATCCTATAAAATTACAAATGTGGCAACAATTAAGAGTTCAATTTCAATACTGCACATTTATAAATCATACAAATATGAAACATATGCTGAGGAAAAGATCACAGTGGTGTGTTGATTGTGTTAAATGTCACAGTAACAGCGAAAACAATTGTGTGCTATTGCAACAGCCATGATTTACATTTTATTTTTAAGTCAGAGTGAAAACAAAGGCCTCCGTTGATTCCAATGTAATGTAACAAAACGATCCACGTCGACTAAAGATTAAAAAAGAAAGAAAAAAAAAAAGTTTGTCGCGATTCTCTTTTCCGTTTTGGGCTTGTTAGGACGAGTTCTGTGATTTGCAACGGAGCCAGAGTGTAAATTCCAGGGGACATCGGTGACAGGTAGTTTCTATGACAACCAGGCCCTATATATAGGTCTCTTTCATGCAGCCTTAGTACACAAATAAATTACATTAACTATCTCACAAAACTACTGGACAATCTCATGTTTTAGCTCTTTGCAGTTTGCTATCCCACACACAGACAAAAGTAGCCTGTGCTGCTTTTTGGCCAGTTTACAAAAGCTAAACTGTTGAGATGTCCAATACCACCCATCATCCTGTCAAACTAAGTGAATTGTAAAGTTGCGCAGTGTCACATTTTTGCGAAAGTGAAAACGAATGCCGATTAAAACACATTCTGTCTGACACAAACTGCCAGGAATAGAAGAAAGGAAATCAGCAGGGGGAGGTTGTAATAATATTTGATATTTAGTGGTTACATCCTACCATTCTGGCTTAATAGCATGGTAAGTTTTCATTAAACATCTAAACTGTCAAAACATAACACTGTAACCTCCGAACTCACAAGAGATTCATTTGTGGCTTTAAATTATGGGTTTTTTTTGGTTTTTTTTTTTTAAATAACTATTTTTTAAATCTACAAAGAACATAACAAGTAAACCAAATTAGATCACAATGACATTAATTGAACATAAAAGTGTAAGTGTGGCAGACATACGCAGATGGGCACCACCTTAAAATGTCCAGTTTCTGATACCGAAATGTGAGATAAAGTTATCACCACATATGCAGTTACATATGTACAATTCTAAAGTGTGACTTATGTACCGAGGGGTACTCTACATTAGGTAGGATTTCAATTTATTTTTTAACTGCAATGTTAGCTAAAAATTATAAAATAAATAACAAAATATTTTTAACTACAGTATAAAGTGATGTGGAAAGTTTTATAAAAGGGTTTTGCCACATGTTTAATATTAGCAGGTAAAAAAGTGATGCGCAAATTTGCTTAAGAGAGTACTCCTTAACTCTGGGTCTTACCTTTTCGTTCCATGTAGGGGCCCATGTCCACGATCTCTGGAAAGCTAATATAAGTGTTTAGCTTCTTTTTGTGACCAGTTTGTCTGTAGAAATGTAAAACCAACAACATTAAGACATAGATATGAATA
Source organism: Acipenser oxyrinchus oxyrinchus (assembly GCA_030684275.1). Classification (NCBI taxonomy): domain Eukaryota; kingdom Metazoa; phylum Chordata; class Actinopteri; order Acipenseriformes; family Acipenseridae; genus Acipenser; species Acipenser oxyrinchus. Next base: position 21,047,352 of record CM060268.1, read on the forward strand.
CAATTTCTGTAAATCAAATGAAATCTAGTCGAGCCAAAGACCTTTTGCATACCAAATTATGCAAAATGAGAAATCTTGGGCTCCCTGATAGATAATCAGTTTATCATTTAGATATAATCAGTTATTTTCTATTTTTCAAGAGGGAACCATAACAGCTTATAGAGTCAAGCTTATATGAGATGCAAAAGTAAGTTACATAATTATTGTCCACTGCAAGTGTTCTCCAGATATAGGTTATGCACTACTCAAGTACTGTATAACATATGGATGGCAGCCTCCAGGGATCCGCATCAAAAGCTAGTAGCTCACCTATCAAAAACAAAGCGCATCAGCTGCAGGTTAAGAATGCGTGGAAGACTGAAGAGCTGGATCTTCCTGGTAGCATTCTGCTTGCTCTGACAGTTCTCACAGAAGTATCGATTGTCCCCTTCCAATTTCTCTTCCTGTGGAAGATGATAACCAGTCACCAGATGAAACCAGCACAAACACAATACAAGACATGATTTGCCAGAAAATTGCTTTCAATGATTTAATTTGAAGATGTTTATTACCACTAGGTTAGAGGTAGAAATAGTTTTTCATAGTTTTACTTGTTAACATGTGTATTTCTAAAACAGGTTACCAGTATGTATTTGTGCAATTCAAATGGTTTAAAAAATTCTCATTTACATTTGAATTGATTCAATTTAGTTTTTTTGTGGCCAGTACAGTTATTAGGTCTGTAGTGAGAGAATTAGTTACATCATAAAGACCCTCTTTAATTTTGACAAACAGCCATAATTACTTACAGTATGAGATATTTGCTAAATTTAATTGACACATTTTTATTAAATTAATACAGAAGTGACTTTTCATGAATATAATCGCATCTTTAAAATGCTGTGTAGTGAATATTTAAGTCACGCAGTTGAGACATACATGAACCTCACCTTAAGAAATTCAGTGACACAGTCTGTGAGTTGTTTGTGACCCTGGATATTAAGTTCCAGTTCATAGAACCGAGATAAGAGCTGCGATTCTCTGCCACATTGGTTACACCTGAAATGAATACAAAATAACTATGAAATTGTCCTAAAAAATGTTTAAAAACATAAGAAAATGTACGTACGAGAGGAGGCCATTCAGCACCGGAACACTCGTCTTGTTCCTAGTAGTTGATTGATCTCAAAACGTTAAGTTGGGCCTTAAAGGATCCCAATGACTAAGCATCAACATGCCTAGTTAACCCTACCCTCACCACTCTTTCTGAAACAACTCCAGATTCAGGTAAAAAAAAATATATATATATATATATTAAAGAATGTAATCATTTCTGTTAACAGTTGAGGACCTTTAAGCTTAAATCCCATGAAACAAACATTTTAGGCAACATTTCAAGCATGTATTTAGAGGAGAAATTGTTCTAACAATTCCAGCGTGAAGAGTTGAAGCAACATCAAAGCACCAGTTTCAATTTATACAACTTGGTGAAAATCACTTTACAAATGTCATATTCAAGTAGCTGTTTCAACTGTTGCCAGTTTCGTTGTGTTTCATGGGACTGCATAGTGCTTTATTTCTGGAACAATACAAAAAACAGGTCAGTATAAGCGATGGAGATATATTAAATTATTTTATAAACTGTCAAGTAAAGAATCTACCCCCTAAAAATATTTAAGAAAATTGAGATTTATCACACTTTCACTTCAAATGATGTCTGGTTTATCTAAACAAAATCATTTAGTACTGTACTTGGAGGGTAGTGTACAAAAAGAGTCACATTAAGAAAGACGCAATTTAAGGCTAAACTTTCAAGCATTTGTACAAATAGGTCTGTAAATAAATATTTAAAAATGTTATCTTAGAAATGTAATTGTCATGGCGATGTCAGTCACAGTTATGTCTTAGTATCTGTATTTTATTATCTTTTAGACTCATCACTAATGCAACATAATACACAAACGTCTAATAGTGTAACTGTTAAAGAAAATATTCAGCTGAAACCGTAGTAAAAGTTGAATTTCATTAAGTCCCACATAGCTCACCCTATAAAAGCTCTTCACTCTTTTTATGCTGTCTTTGTGCAATAAATAACAGGTAGTAAATTCCAGTTACATTTGTAACTTTAACCACCATGTGCATGTAGAATTTCAAAGCCAGCACTAACTCATACAGTCATGGCTTTATAAAATACACCAATAAAACGAGTAAAACATTGTTGTTTGCTGGTTTATAGCTCTTTAAAATAATTACAAAAAACGAATTTGTTTTCAAAGTCATTTCTGTAAATTCTTACAGTAGGCTTTCTTCTTTATAAAAAAGGACAGACCTCTAAATCTAATATATACACTGTCTTTGTAATGTATAGAATTAGCACGTTTAAAAAGGAAGATTTTTTTAAAACCACATTTCCTTCAAAGATGAACACTAGCAAACGCATTCACATTAACTAAATAGCTGAGCCAAAGGAATTATCCACCCAGTAACTGAGATGATGAAGGTATAACAATATGTCAATATTTTTAGTTATTACACTTTAATCGTTATTTTAGTCAAGTTTCAGAAAGTTATAAAGGTTTGCACAGTAATTCTTACGCAGAATGATAACAATTCCAGCAAAATAGGAAGTTAAAGTTAACCGATACAAAAGAGATCAGATTTACTGGAACCTGTACCCACCTCAAATTACATATCTCATGCAAATCATCATCTAACATTGCACCTCGAGCTCCAATCGGGCTTATGAAATACAGGAAGCCTTTCTGAGAGATATATAATTCAGTTCTCTATTCCCTTTTAGCCAGTCAAATTCTGAACATTTTATACAATATTGTTGTATGTTGATAGCTAATGGTGAAAAACACTACAGCTAAATAACTCAAAATGTACATTTTATAAATTAAGTCACTTAACATGATATGCTTTCAGATAGTAATTAGTTTCATAAGTAAATTGTGGAGATCATTTTTACAGTATTTTGGTATTAAATGTTGCCAGATTGAAATCTTAATAAAGTTCTTCCTTTAACTTATTTTGCTCATTCTAACATGAGGCAATCTTGGTGGACATTATGTTACGCCTAGATTTTAACACCCAACATGAACAAAACAAAACACAGTATCATCAAAAATAATTGTCATAAATTCAGATCTAGAGTAATTTCAAGATCACTGGAGGCTTCCTTAAACAGTTATGTAAATTCAGCAGACCAATCCTACTTGAACTCACCCATAACAGTAGGTCAGTCTCTGTCAGAACCAACAACCAACTATGTTATTGACAATGACAATGCTGCAATGTGAGAACGTTATCAAGGCTTTTATATTTTACTAAAATTCAACGACAAACCATTTCTGATTTTGAAGACACTTCTAGTGGAAATGCCTGACATTGAATTTCTTTTAGTATTTATAAATTGAGCACTATTGAGTGTTTAATAGTTATGGATGATCAGCTTCTTCTTTATTATTATTATTATTATTAGTTTATTTAGCAGACGCCTTTATCCAAGGTGACTTACAGAGACTAGGGTGTGTGAACTATGCATCGGCTGCAGAGTCACTTACAATTACGTCTCACCCAAAAGACGGAGCACAAGGAGGTTGAGTGACTTGCTCAAGGTCACACAATGAGTCAAGCCCCTTTAACAGACATTTGCCAAAAGGGCTAATCTACAAAATGTGTGGGCTTGTCTTCTTGGCAATAACCCAGTAACTTGTAAATTCAACCGTTAGTTTATGATCATGACATTGTAAATGTGTTGCAATGACAATTTGAAAAATACATGTATTAAAGAAGGAGAGGCTTACACAGTAACATAAGCACACTGTCCACCGAACTGCTGCTGTATAATATTTTGCACACTTGGGTTCTTCTGCTTCAATAGTGTGTCCTCCAAAAGAGACAGGAAGAGTTTGGAGAACTCCTGGGCATCCTAAACTCAGAAAAACAAAAAGAAATCAGAGAACTAAAACCTGCCTCAGCAAAACCCAGATCTTTAAAAAAAACGATAGCTCCATAAAATATAAAAATACTAAAAAAGCATTACAGAATTGAATGTTTCATTTTTTCTATATTTTAACATTCTTTTTGTATTTGTCGCTTTGTGTGTTTAACACTTATTTCTTAGTACAGTGTGAATGCAGAAATAATCTGCAACTACACTACTTGCTTGTTGTTTTAATTCACCCCTTTCAGAAATACTCCCCCCAGCCAACATGAGTCTAATAAACCCTTTTTATCCTGGATCCCTACATGGTTGCAGCAGGTTTTGACTAGTTCTGTACTTTCACTTTCATGAAAGTGGAAAAGGTAGCAAAGCAGATTTAGTAATCATTCAGAAGTCCCTCACTAAACCGGACATGTCTGGAGACAGACAGGTTGTCCGAAACAACGAGGTGTACAGTTTAAATGTGTAAATCATTGCACTGAAATAACATTCCTGTGTTCTTTGTACACATCACATTGTGTAAAAATATAAATGGAGTACAGTAGGCCTATACACAGTATAGAAGTAAAATCAAATTAATATCTAGCATAATTTCTTTTTACTTTAGCCTATAGGCTACCAGTAACAAAATAAATCATGCTGCTGCATTGTACACATTACTGTACAATGCAAAAATAATTATTTTAAAATTGAAACTAAGTGATTGCCACATTTTCTTTTTTACCTTAGCCTACTTAGTACACAATTAACACAAAACAGATCATAGTGTTATGATGCTATACAATATCTTAGATATACTGCACACACTTTACAGAAATAAATCATTTTTAAATGTACATAGAACATTTTACAGTGTACACATGGCTGAAAGTAAAACACACAGCCTACATGCTATGTTTGCTTCCTGTTGGAATTAGTTTGACTTTCTTTTTTTTTGTTGCAAAAAGCAATTCAAGACTTCTTTTAATCATGTTCTTAATCTTTACGATTTAGTAGGCTACTTGTCTTTGTTCTACCGTTTATTTCTGTCCTGTTTGGGATCAATATAACAGCTGTTCCCCTCTCCCTCGCCAATGCATTTCAGGACCTAAAGGTAACTCAAATCTTAATTTAAAAATAAAAAAGTTACTGGTATTTATTTAAATGCTTTAGAAACTGTTCACAAACCATATTCACTTTTGTGTACAAGGTAACTGAACTGGAGATCCATGTAAGTAGAAGATTTTTTTTTGTGTCGAAGTTATTATTTACGCTATTGGAAAACCCAGGGCGCTGGGATACTGAAGCTTGAAGGCTACAGAGCACGCATAGAATTCTGAGCAAACCGCATTACTCATGGAATATTGAGGAAAATGTTTGTATTCATCAGCAACAAAAACTAGTGCTACATAAAATCACACAAAAAGAAAAACCTATCAATTTTTTTTTAATTTTTTTTTTTAATGTATCTATTTTCTAAAAGCAACAGAACCCTCATAAGAGGGCTTTACCGTCTGGCAAGTCCCTTCTCATTATGTTAAAAGTCCTACATCTACAGATCTTTCTGGAATAAAAAGGGTTCCATGTATAACACACAAGAAAAAGGAAAATATTTTGCAGTCATATTAGACTTCAGAACTGAATTGGTATTGACAGGTCACTCTACCTGCTGTTGACCTGTATCTAATCCCAGTGCCTTCACAAGTCCCGACGGATCGATGTATCTTCTATTGCTGTTCTGCAACAATGCAAACAGGTACTGCAGATGTTCACATATTGTCTGTGGTTCATAATCTACAGAAAGTACACATTCTGTTAATAAATCAGAGTAGCAAGATTTCAACAGAAAACAATCTTCATGGTACACTACTCTAATGTAATCATGACTAAGGAAATTTACCAAATTGTGTGTTCCAGCCATTTAAATATTGTTTATAAGATTGATGGCAAGTAGGGATGGGCACGTGTAATCCTTTATTTGAATAATCAACTTGAAAATGGTATTTATACTCAAACCGCTGAGGTTAATATTGATAAGTAGGCCGATACCAAATGGAACATGAAGATTGCAGCCAATAAACTTTTCAAAAATTCCAGTCCGATTTGAAAAAATAAACATTTTAAAAATGAGTTTGTTTGGGGACGTTTTACAGAGACACCAAACCAGTAAAATTCATACTTTGCAATAAAAGACTGAGCTGCATGAACAGCTTAGGGTTCATAATAACCACCTAACTGCAGACAGAGGCCCAGTCAAAAGCCTCAGGCTCCGTTTGACTGCGAGACTGAGAATATGCCTTGCACAAGCAGCAGATGCACCGGTAAATCACAGCAAACCATTACAGCTTGCTCCACAAAGGAGCAAATAACGATCCTAACGGTTGAAACGACTGCTAAAGACTTTTATTACATTCATTGATTTAACATCTACTTTGTACTAAAATATTTATAAGGTTTCCTATAGCAGAGTGTTATACCAGGACCAGAAGGTATGCAACACATTTTATACAATATGTTACTTATTTATATTTTATAGTTGTCCAATAAAGACATAATTTGATTCATTATAATCTACGTTTTTACGCTGCCTTTAATTGCTGTTTGGAAATGATGCATAAGTTGGGCTTTATGCGCACTGTACTTGTATTACACTTTCTGTTAATAAAAAGAGCTAACCGATCCTAACCTGTATCATCTTCAGCATCATGCTCTTCAGCCCTGGAGTTCTGACAAAGGTAAAGAGTCTGACGCAATTCCAGGTTATGAAACCACACCTGTAAAAATGTGTTCACATAACAGGTAGCACCAAGATTTGTCAGCCCAACAAATGTGTTCTGGAAACAAAGATAAAGAGAATAGTTAAAAAGAAACAAAACCTTGTAAATTTAAAAGTTTGAAACTTGTCGGTTAATATTAACAGTTTCTTACATCAGGATTTTCTTCTATTCAATTCTGTTATATTTCCGCCAGTTCAGATCAACTGAACCCCATCTCAGTTAACATCAATATTTATTGAAAGCTTATTATAAGTTAGTGCTGGAAAGCATGTTTGAAAATTCAAACAGTTTAAAAGAATCAAAGAACGGCACATTTTATTACATGAATTAAAATGGGCTTAAACCTTTAAGGACTGTGATCATACTAAAGTGTCATTCTAGGCCCGTGATAGGGTACACACGATAAAAAATGCACTTACTGGGTCACCATACTCTGCATTACAGGTTGTAATATCATTGTATAGGGGAGGTATTGTGGTATCTGACTGCCAGATTGTTTTTCACTGAGACAGGCATTTTATTTTTAAATGGCAGAGAGAAACTTTCACCAAAAACATCACAGGAACTTGTTTAGAGCCAAGAAAAAAAAGGGAAATCACTGTAAATCAGATGTATTTGACATATAGTCTCATGCGTTTTAATATATGTGTTTTTACGTTTATAAATATCAAGAAACATGGGGATATAAGCAGATAATGTTTCTTGAACTAAATTGATCAGGTATGTTTTTGTTTCCTTATTACTGATAATAATGGAATGAAGAACTATTTTATTTTTCAATATTTACTGTGAGAAAATAAATCGAGAGTCGTGTCCATTATTGCTTATAAAGACCCTGAGTATAAACATTTATTATGGCATTGCAATCACTCATGTGAAAGAATGTCTTTGCCCAAACACCAATATATTTGCCCAAACACCAATATTTTTCAACAATATTTTCAGTATTGTAAGGTCCTTCAGGTCATTGAATAACAAGTGTTTATACATGTATCTCTAAACAGAACGCATAATAAAAAAATACCTATAAAGTTTAAAAAAAATGTTGTGTTAAAAAAATATGCAAAACGTTTATGGTTTCTGAAGTACTTTATAATGTTTCCCTTTAACTTAAAGCTTTGTGAATAGGCCCCAGTGTTTCTGGCAGAGACAAGTGAATATTTTGCATATTTTATAAAAGAACCAGAAATAGGCACCTTGTCTCTTCTTTCTGAGTTTGGATCATCAATGTTATGGAAGGTATTTTCATCAATTTCTCCTAACCAGGTATGTTCTCCAATACCAACCAGGCAATTAGGGTTTCCCTTGCAGTTTCTTCTGGAGAGAATATTTAAAAAAAAACAAAAAAAAAACAGTACAGCTTTTATTTTTCTACTTCAGCTTCTCAATTGATGATCTAATCTGTAGTGTTGCACAATAAGGCACCAGTGAAAAGACCACACTTATTAACTAGACACTAGAGCATAACGTATCACATTTAGTCTGTCGGCCAATTTAGGTTACATGACTGGCTGCCAGGCTCAGGAATGTAGTTATGATTTCTTATCACAGGGAACATGGAAAAAGCAACAGGCAGAATACATGCACACGTTACTGGATAATTCCCGCACTTGCTCCCAAACACACACATTCATATGTAAACTGATTAACAATCCAAACTACTATGCATACCCATTATCAGGCTTCCCACCAAAGTATACCTTTTTCAGAAGGCACATTCCACTGGGTGAGGAGGTGGACTGTTCTGAATTTAGAATTAAACAAGAAAATACCAAAGGCATCATCTCATACTCATCTTTTGAGTCATTAACAAACAGTGGTATTTTTGTCTGCATTTGGTGATGTCTTATCTATCTTGGCTATCAAGTGGGACAGGATTCTATTATTGGGTGATTTTAACATGCATGTAGACACTGAATCAGATAAGAAGTTTGAGATTACTTTATTCCCTAAATCGTCCATCATATTAAAAGGCCCTACTCATAATCGTGGTCATACATTAGATTTCGTAATTCCCCATAGTTTAGTTGTTCCCAAGTTTCTTAACTTTTGATCTTACTATTTCAGATCATCTTGCTGTTCTTTTCGAAGTTGATCTGCCTTTACTTACAAACAAATTGTCACGTACTATTAAAACTCGGGTTACTAATTCCTCAACTGCTATAAAAGTTCTAAAAGGATTGAGTCTATCACCATTTTCACATTCTTTGATATCCGCCTTGACCAGTACTTTTGATGCTGTAGCTCCAGTTAAAATCCCAAATATGTGTCCTTTAAAAAGACACTCACTACGGTTTAATGATCTGACTCAAACTGAATCGTGAGGGTCGCAAATCTGAACTTACATGGAAGAAATCTAAACTACATGTTCATTTTTTTTGTATAGAAGGCTTATCAAGTAAAATAGAAAGGCTCCTACATCGGCCAGATCAACATACTATTATAAATGAACTGAAACTAATAACAACAACCCGAGATATATTTTCTACTACAGATAAATTAGTAAATCCTCCTATTAATACTTCCCCTCATACCCTCTGGTGATGACTTCAATTTCCAAAACACAAGTATAGATATGACAAATCAGATTTTACTGTGCCTTAAAGACCTATTACTCAGTTCATAATGTAAAAGACTTCACTTTGGTGCATGTGTTAAGATGACATGTTTTTAGATTGTGGACTTTAGTTGCCAAAATGTCAAGTTATTCTTTTTGCAATAAATACCCAACAGAGAAGACCGTTCATAAAACTGACATCAATTAACAAGTAATGCACCACTGTAATTTAATTCACTCTTTAAGAGGTAGTTGTGTTTACAAATTGTTAACCCATTCATGACTGGCTGGGACATTGCAATTTGACATCAATCTAGGCTGATTTATTTTTTCCATAAAAAGAGTACTCTAAAAAGAAATATTAGAAGGAATTTTTTATGACAGGCCCTTCACAATTCCACAAGACTGCCTCAATCAAATGTGACACAGCACCAACATAAAGGAAAGTTGTTTTGACCCCAGGACAGATCCACCGAAAAAAAATAACAAACTAAAACATGTAACAATACAACAACGTGGGTTAATGTACCCAGTTTTAAGTACAAATCAATGCGATAAATGGGAGATAAGACCAGTGCTCACAGATGCTTGCAGGGTGTCAACGCCTTTTTGTACTGTGTAAGTGCTGTACGGTGTGCTCCAGTGTGAAATATATTTGTTTGATCAATAAACGAACAGAACAATAAATAATAAAACACACAACCCCTACCTGCATGTCCCTCTCTTGCATGCTTGCAGTCTGATACGGTATGCGGTCTCAATGTGCTCAGTTTTGACATCCTCGGGTCTCACCGACTCAATCCAGCGCCAGGCTGCCCTTTCGAGCTGCAGCCGAGGGGCCATCATAGGAATATCACACCGCCCTTTACCAACACCGATCCCGAGACTCTGAGAAAGGAGAAACCGGGGTCAACGGCCTGGTCCAACCATCAGACTTTTAACCATAAATATTTACAAATATATCTTATTCAAAATGTCACACCAGCAGCGATGTTTTCTTAAACTTTTCTTTCTCGATGCAGCTCGTTATTATTGTTTTCAAAACAGATTTTCGGGTTAAGTTTTTGTGTTGTTATCACTATTTACGATAGCGATATAAAGTTCTGTATCATCTCTCGTGTTTTACATTGATATGCTCAGAATACAGTCGCTAGTACTCCCAATAAATGAAACCTGCGTTTTCGGAATATTTGTTTCCGATTTGTTTTATTATGAAACCTAATATTATACCGCAATATAATAGATTTCCCGGCGTTTGTGAGATTTACCGGCGCATATTTTTATATCCCACTTTGTTATTATTCATTTGAATATCCCTTTACAGTGGAAATAAACCCGAAGAGTTAAAAACAGCCCAGTGGAAAGTTCTAGAAATTGTACATTGATTTAAATCCCTTTAAACATTCATTTGTCATTACTTCAACCCTGTTATTTTTCAAACCTCATTATTTAATTCTGACCTGGTCTTTTTTTTTTTTAAACTTGCAGAATAAACGAATATACAGATATTTTTGTATACGTGTTTTTTTCTATTTATATTAATTTAGCTGATCCGTTTTTTTTCTATATTTAATTTCCTGCTTCAATTTCAAACTTGTTTTGATTATGAAGTACACGTCCACGTATAGCGTACGCACGTAAGACGCAAAGAATCGTTGATTTACCTTATCCGTGTCCTGCTGAAGGATTAAAGGATAGGACAATGATGTCATAGATGGGCGGAGCTAAGACAGGGACAAGTACCTGGAGCCCAAAAAGGATAGTCTTCTTCAAATCGCATAAGGTTAAGAGTGGAAAGGCCAATATTTTGCTGGTATTTTGCAATGATTATCAGTCCAGCTAAATGAGAAGAAAGGCTAGAGTAACAGGGCTGTGACTCTCGATAGTCAGTGCTAAATTAATCATACGTTCTTCAATAATCATTATCAAAAAGGGGTTGTAAGTTATATACAGAATCGCATTATTCGTTAAAACATTTTATGCATACAACTGCTGCCGCCAAACAGGCTTTACTGGGTTAATACTGTATATAGGTTAAGCGTTATGGTGAAAGCATGTGTTCAAATCTCACCTCCGCTGTTTGTTGTAATAATTAAACATTTTCAAAAAAATAATTGTAAGTCATTTAAGCGAAAAAATCTACTTTTTCTTTCAGTGTTTGTATTAGTGTATTACTCCCACTGCTCATTAATTCAATCAGAATGGAAATATTCACTCTCTGGAGTGTTTTTAAGGTTGTTTTTAAACTTTTTAAAACAAAACAACATTACATGTGGTCAAGTAAAATGTATGTACCACACCAACATATTTAACGTGTACAGAAACACAGGCAACTCCATAGCAATGGATGAAACTAGTTAATTTGCTATTTTACTTTATTCTACACATTTAAAAAAGCCAAAACAGACGCTGCAGTGCATTCACACCTTCAGCAGGGCATCAAAGTATAAACAAGAATCACACACATATATACAATTACAGATAAATAACAACGGCTATAAATGGACCCCAGTTACAGATTTATACAAAACACAAAAGCATACCAAATGAACTTTGAAAACTACAAATAAATCGAAAGAAAAAAATACAAATTGCATAACAACTCAGTTGAAATTCTTCATAGACACTTAGTCATAAAGTGCATGAATAATCTCTGTGTAGGATGATCAGACACCTGTTGTTATAATGCATGCAAACACAACTTTGAGGTCGAGTTATTAGATATATAAAGACGTAAAATAAATAAAGAAACACGTATATATGACATGACACAATTACAAAATAAATTTCAACTGCCACGTAATCACAGACTGGTTCTTAAATTATCTTACAAAATTAGAAATACTAGAACAGTCCGTTTGTTCTGGTGTCTGTCCAATGCTTTACCCTCCACCTGAGTGGGCTCCAATAATGGCGCCTGTAGCGATTACACGCATTGAATCATGGGCTTGCACGACTGACCCATGGGATTGATGGTTAATGGAGGGAAACCTGAAATGCGACAAGTGGCAGGTATTACAAGGGCAACACCACAAAATGTCTTTGACTACAAATCAGACAGGGGTGTTTTTCAATAGATAGGCCAACTTTTTACCCACGAAGACAGATTTCATTATGCAGTGGATGAGCCAGCCTTTAAAACATTACATTTCATAGAGACACTGCCCGACTAGAGCACAACACACGTGAAAATAGTACTGACAGCTGTGTGACCTGACAAGCCTATTACGAAAAAACAGGGGGATGTGGAGATTGTAAATGTGATTCAAGTTAACAAATAAAATAAATAAATAAATATGGTATACTTTTTTTGTAAACTTGATTACATAGACCGGTTAAATGTTGTGATTATTTTGTGGTAGAACACTGTTCAATTTCATATTGCATTTAACAACCCCATACGTAACGAGTAGATTAACCCATCTTCTAGCGCTGCGGACCGTTGCTTACGTTTTAATTACTAAAGTGTAGGAGAGGGAAAAGAAATGAAGCGGAATTATCATAGCGGCGTGAAAAAAGCGAAAACACAAGAAAAAGCAAAGCCGTATGGTAACTTACCCTAAACTAACATCATTCTTTGCTTCACGGAAAGCGGCAGGCTTATAAAGAAGATGAAGAGCTGAAACACCTGCAG